>SZWC01002699.1:123154-175562 GCA_023375785.1 Penium margaritaceum
GTGTGGAGCGGGAGGAAGCCGGCGGTGGGTCACCTCCGCACGTTTGGTTGTGTTGCACATGCAATGGTGCAGGCACGTGAGGGACGGAGCAAGCTGGACCCGCGTACCCGCTGGTCTATTTTCCTTGGATATGAGAGCGGAAGCAAGGCGTATCGGCTCTTTGACCCAAGGAGGCAGCAGATTGTGCGGAGTCGCGACGTCACATTCGACGAGAAAAGCCGTTGGACAGACAAGGAGGCAGGTCTCTCCAAGAGGGGGGAGTGGATGCCACTCCTTGAGGGGGAGACGCCGGAGGATGTGAATGTGGGTGACGTCCTCGCAGCAGCACCAGCCGGAGATGATCGCCCGAGGGATGGGCAAACGGCAGACTTTATTCCGGTCAGATCGGATGAGGAATCCGAAGCACCGGAGATGGACGTGGAGGTGGGGAGTCAACAGATGTCTCCAAGGTCTCCAAGAGAGGGGGAGCAGGCGCTTGGAGAGGATGGCGCCGAGAGGAGACAGCAACAACAACAACCGCCTCAAGAGCCCCGCACAAGCAGCTGTGTGCAAAGAAGGACAAAAAGATATGATGCCGACAAGGGCATTTGGACTGGGTTCGCGCAAGAGGAGCCTCAAGGAGGCACTGCACAAGAAGGATGGGGCTGAGTGGGAGGGAGCAATTAAATGTAAGCTCGTCTCCCATGAGGAGAAAGTCTCCTCAGTTATAGGTTGAGCATGGACGACTGCCATGGGTGATGCGCAAGGGGGAGATTGTTGGAATGATGCTCCTCACCATGGCAGGAGTGACTCCAAAAANTTAATGGTGTTCACCTATAGAGGCAGGGGCCCGGGTTCAATTCCCACAAGATGAATTTCTTTCCTGCCTCAAGGGAGGTGGAAAATAGATGCCAGGAAGCTAGCTCAACCTCTAGAGTTCCTCTTTAAGTTTCTAGAAGGCCAGGTGAGGGTCCAGGAAGGTGGCACACCTTCTAGAAGGGGTGACTTGTCCTACAAGGCATCTAGAGGTGTCTTGGTCTTCTGGACACCTTCCCTCCTACTAGAAGCAAGCTGAGGAATCTAGGACGGGGCGGAAGCTTCTAGAGGAGGGAAGGGATGCCTTCCTAGGTGGGAAAAGGACAGCCTACCAAGGAGCACTCTAGAAGCCATAGAATCTGCTAGGAAGCTCCAAATCTGGCATGCTTTGGTGATCTGGAAAACTTATATAAGTGGCTATAAAATGCCACTGCTTGTGAGCCTTGATCAAGTGTTAATTCCCAGTCAATTGAGGCCAAAACTATTGCCTCACCCTCTGACCAGATTTTTCCATCCTTGGAACCAGTTGCCTCCACAGTTTCAGTCTCTGCAAAAACAGTTGGTGGTGTGAACCAGCCACTGCTAGGGACCCTCCAGGGTGCACACTCACCCTCAGTCCAACACTACGGGTAGTCCTCGTCTTCCTCGTCAGCCCTCGTCACCAAAACGTGTGGTGGCGGAAGGCGAGCCAAGGGATGTGGCGGACATTGCGGCGGCAAGAAGGGTGCATGCTGTAATTACAGCAAGGAGGGCCACTGGACCCTAGAGTGTACAAAGGAGGCAAAGGCTGGTTATAAGGACGCCAAAGGCAAGAAGGTGTTCCTCAACGGCACTCAAAACCATTACCTCAAGAAGGCCAACCGGCGATGCCTTGACTACGGAGCGGAGGAGCATACCCAGGTCGAGAAGGTCGGGTTCATCAACTATACCAAGTCTAGCAAATCCATGGTGTTCGCAAACGACAAGGTCGAGCCGGTGGCTGGCCAAGGAGACGTGGACGTGGATGTGGTGGTTGGTGGGAAGCGGGTGCAGTGCGTCATCAAGGATGTGCAGCACGTACCCAGCCCAGCTGAAATTCTAAGTGTCAGCCGCCTAACGGACAAGAGGTATGAGGTGCTCTTAAGGAGAAAGGGGGCAGTCGTGCGGAAGGACGATGGCAACGAGCTAGTGCTGGAGGCTAAGCGCGAGGGAGGCCTCTACATCGTGGAGACCAAGGTGATCCCTGCAGTGACAGATTCAGCAGACTTGCAAGAACGCACCATCAACCTGGCCAAAGGAGGAGGAGCTGATCTGGAGCTCTGGCATCGACGACTGGGGCATTCCTCACCCGCTGTCGTGAAGGAGATGGCAAAGCGCGAGCTGGTACGTGGCCTTGTCATCGACGGTGCGGAAGAACAAAAAATGCAACAAAGCACAAAAAATGAGCCTTGCATTTTAGGCAAGGCGCGGCACAAACCGTTCAACGAGAACGTGAATCGTGCCTCGGACCTACAAGAGGTCGTGCACAGTGACGTATGCGGACCATTCAAGACGGCGTCAAAGAGCGGCGCACGTTACTTTGTTACCTTCATTGATGGCTACAGCAAAAACATCTACGTGTACTTCATGAAGCAAAAAGGCGAGGTCCTAGACCGCCTGAATGAGTTTGTCGCTGCGGTGGAGAGGCAGACTGACCAGAAGGTCAGAGTGCTACATAGTGACAACGACGGAGAGTACGTGGACTGTAGCGGGTGGATGAAGTAATAGGGCATAAAATGGGATAAAAACTACGCTGTATTCACCTCAGTCAAATGGTGTCGCAGAGCGGGTGAACGAGACGCTATTGAACATGGTACGGACCATGTTGGTGGATGCGGAATTGCCGCGAAGCTTGTGGACGGAAGGTATGCCTACAACGAGCTACACCATCAACCTCACTCCTATTGTGGTGCTAAAGGAAAACAACGGCTGGAAGATGCCGCAAGAGATTTGGAGCGGGCGCAAGCCAAGTGTGGTACACCTGAAAGTGTTTAGGTGCAAGGCGCATGCAATGGTGCATGCTATGCAGAGGCTAACATCAAAATGGAGCCGCGGGAAAATTTGTATATCTTCCTTGGCTATGAGAGTGCGCATAAGGTGTACAGGCTCTACAACATGTGCAAGAAGGAGGTAGTCCACAGCCGAGATATCGAGTTTGACAAGCAACAGTGCTACATCAGCAGCAACAACGTGGGCGTGGTGGACTCTCCAAAGACAGGGGAGTGGTTCCAGCTCCTTAATTGCGAGAAGGAGCCGGCGGACACCGCAGTTGAGGATGCGGTATCAGAGAGCGATGGTGTACCAGTGGTGGCAGTCGATGCAAAGGACTCTGATGATGATCAAGCTGATGAGGAGATCCACCAGAAGGATCGAGCGGAGTAGGCACCGATGGTGCCAAGGCGCGCACTCCCAGCATAGTGTGCATCGGGGTCGGTGGAAAAGCCACCGGACACATCGGTCATTCAGGCAATGTTTTGCCGAAGCGAGAGAGATCCTCGGGGAGCTGTCTAGTCGATGATTCACAGGAGTGTGCTGAGTTGGACGGATCATAGCAGAGTGACGATGCGCCACCAAAACTGTCACGCCGCAACGAGAGGCAGTGGAGATCAGGGAAGCGCTTCGATGCAAGCATCAGTTGATGGATTGGCATGACGCGGTGCATGCTGGCTGCATCAACGGAGCCAACTACCGTGCAAGAGTCGCTTGCATGGCCCGAAGAGAATCAATGGGATGCAGCCATCAAATCAGAGCTGGCGCCCATCACAAAAAACGACACGTGGGAGCAGGTTGACAAGCCAAAAGATGCCAAGGGCATCGGCTCAAAGTGGATCTTTAAGACCAAGTTCACAAGGGAAGCTGTGGTTGACAAATGCAAGGCGCGGCTGGTGCCGAAGGGATACGCACAGCGGAAGGGCCGCTCCCGTCATCGCCAGTTCAGAAGCATCCGGGTGATCCTTGTGGTTGCGGCCGCGAAAGACATAGAGCTCCACCAAATGGACATAAAGACGGCCTTCCTCAATGGCATCATAGACAAAGGAGGTTCCAGAGGGGATGGAGGCGTCGGAGGGCAAGGTGTGCAAGTTGCAGAAGTCCTTGTAGGGGCAAAAATAATCACCTAGATGCTGGTACCAAGAGATGGACAGCTTCATAGCACAACTCGGGTTCAAGCGTTGTGAGGCGAATTACAACCCTTACGTGCTACGCAACAAACAGCTCCATCCGATCATCACACTCTACGTGGATGACCTGATTTTGTGGATGACCTGATTTTGTGCTTGACGGATCTGTCGAGCCTACAGCGGCTGAAAGAGCAGCTAAGCAGTAGATTGCACATGTCAAACATGGGGGAGCTGGAGTGCTTCCTCGGGGTAAGCATCACGTGGAACCGGAGGGCGCGTATGCTTGAGCTGGGGCAGGCCGAATACATGGCCGAGGTACTGAAGCGATACGACATAGAGGACTACAACCTAGTTGGCAGTCCGGTCTCCACGACCTTTGAACTGAGTGCGGCAATGGCGCTGCAAACAAAAGGAGAGTGGGAGGATGTGACAGGGGTACCCTACCAATCGGCAGTGGACAGCCTCATGTACGCCATGGTGGCGACTCGACCGGACCTGGTCTACGCGGTGGGCCAAGTGAGCAGTTACGTGGCCGATCCAGGGCCACTACACTGGGAGGCAATCAAGCGCATCCTCTGCGACCTACAGGCGATGTGGCATGTGTCCCTGAGGTTCAACAGCAAGGGGCGGGTGGACCCTTTGCGTGTGGTCTGCTATACGGATGCAGAGTATGATGGCGATGTGGAAAAGCAGAAGTCCACATCCGGCTACGTGTTCTTCCTCGCTGGTGCATCAATCTTGTGGTACAGCAGGAAGCAGGACTGCGTCCCCACCTCCATAGTGGAAGCAGAGTGCATCACGCTGGCCAAGGCGGTCAAGGAGGCGGTGTAGCTCCAACAGAAGGTGGAGACAAGTCACAAAAACTAGACAACGGGGAAGGGTGACAGACTGCCAGTGCTTGACCTCAAAAACATATGCGGAAGGCAACCCAAGGACATGACCAGGGAGCTACCCACAAAGGACAGCATACGTTTGGCACGCAAGACCTCTGGCCATCAAAGTCACACTCTCACCTCCCTGATCGTGAAGGTGAATGCGTTGAAGGAGAGACTGCTCTAGCTAGCTCTCACCAATTGTGGATGGCTCCGAGGATGGGGGTTAAGGATCCTGAAAAAGGGGGATACCACAAGGGAGCCCTATAGGTAAGAGAGGGTGTCCCAGCATAGACGGGCACTCCCTAGGGAGGCAGCCAGCCCCAGGGATATGGGACTGATGGGGGAGCGTAGGGAACGTCGGAGATGGAGTAAGCTTGAGCAAAGGAGGTGCCAGAGGACTAAGAGGAGCTGGAGCTAGAGCCAGAGGTAGAGAAGAGAGAAGTGCTATTGGTGCGCACCCAGTGAGCACGCATGGTACGTCCAAGGCACATGTCATTCGGAGGATGAGGGCACGTCCGGACGGCATGCTTGGAAGATCCGCAGTTCCAGTAGACAACTGCTCCAGGTGCGTGAGAAAACGCATTATCTTTGGCCTTCCCCTTGCCCCGGCCACGACCCTGACCACAGCTGCAACTTTGAAAGGCAAGGGCATCGGTGGTGGAGGAAGAAGGGGCAGTGGAGTAGGAGGAAGGAGAAGAGGCTCCAGAAGTAAAGGAGGGTGAGGAGGAGGTAGTGGTGACGGCGGAAACACCGGCCATAGCCGTAAAGATGTAGGCGTGTTTTCTGGATATTGGTCCACGAGACAGCCAGTCGCTCAGTGGTGAAGTTTCAAAGGGCACTAGCACCAGGCGGGGACTTTGGAGGAATAGGCTGGGAAGCTAGGAGCTGCAGCTCATCATCGTGGATGTCATAAAGGAGGTCAGAGGGCTCAGGAAGCAACTAGTTGACCAAGATGAGCATAGCATAAAGCTGGCATGGTCTAGCTTTGCCATGCTCATGCAGGAGCTATCTGAAACTGGGGTGTAGTTCCAACGTGCCCTGACGGGTCTTCTGTGCTCACGACTTTGTTTTGTGCGGGTGGTTGTGAGTCTCAGCGTGAGATTTCTGGTCGCCTCACACTATGCTTCTGGCAGTTGAAGACAGATAGGAGACAGTCACTTTTGCGAAGGGAATAACGTGATTTTGCATTAGTTTTTTATCATGGACATGGTTTGAAAATTTGTAGGGCTAGTCATGAGATCTCAAACGCACCAAACCGTGCGCGATTCGGATCATCCTACCTCCCGCTACTTCAGCCAAAGAGCAGCATCCCAAACCAGCCGCTCAGTCGGCGGCGCGCACCACGCCGCCCGCCAAAGCGCCCTCACACATCAAGGACCCATCAAAACGCCATTCCGGAGGCGCAGATGTCCCTACGTGTAGGGGCGGTGTCCCTCGCGCCTTTGGGGTCTGTTTCGATGAGTTAATCATCGTGTTTGGTGATGGGGATTGATGAGGTTCGAAACCTGTTCGCAGACCTGCAGTCAGAATTTCGACTGTCCCCGAGATACAAACTGTACTAGTGAGTTTCGGACTCCGAGCCAGGAGTTTGGCTGAGTACCTCAATAACAAACTACACTCCTGAAATCTGGCGGATCATCCACCGGACGCCTCGGCAGCTCTTCCGGAGCAAAATCCGTAGATGGCATTTTGTTACTCGTTCCGGTCAATTATTCACCGGAAGTTGAACCGCAGCCGGCTCCCATAGCCGCCGCGCACACCGAAACTTTGGAAGTCCATATCTCCCTCGTTACTAGTCCGATTCCAGTGAAACACATTCCACCGGATTCAGCCACTCGTCAACGTTTAGCGGCAATCCTCCATTCTAGGATCCGAGCAATCATCGAGTCGCCAGATCCAACGACGAGGAATTTCCTCTTTGCTGCGGCTCGGCGACGCCTCCCGTCGCCGCACTTGGGCATGCAGAAGGGCAATCTTCAACAGGAGCTTGAGTTCGCATGCCCAGTATGCACCAGCCATTTCATGCACAAGAATCAAGGGCATGTTGACTTGCACAGTGAGCGCGCTCTAGGCTGCCTGGCTAGTGATGATGGTACGACGGCGAAGCATAGCGTATGCACCGACCAGGTCAGCCAGATGTTGAGTCGCGAGATCAGCATTGAAGGTGCCAACGTCATCAATGAGTGTCTCAGGCACAGCAGCTATGAGGGCACAGACGGTGCAGGAATTTCAGCAGTGACAGGTGTGAAGGGTGGGACCACTAGGAGTAGTGTTGAAGATTTGTCCCTCTGCATGCCCGAGTGCGGCGCTGGGAGGCACCGACGAGTCGCCAGAGAGAGGAAATTCCTCACCGTTGGATCTGGAAACTGGAGGATTGCCCCTGAAAGTTGACGAGTTGTTGAATCCGGAGGAAGTTGTTTCACTGGAATCGGACAAGTAAAGAGGGAGATATGGCTTCCAAAGTTGGGGTGTGCGCAGCGGCTCTAGGAGCTGTCCGCTGTCCAGAACGAGTGACAAAAATCCATGTGGGGATTTTGCTCCGGAAGACTGCCGAGGCATCCGGTGGATGATTCGTGGGATGTCTATAGTGCAGTTCTGTTACTGAGGGACTTAGCCAAAATCCTGGCTCGGAGTTCGAAACTCAGTAGTACAGTTTGTTAGTCGGTCAAAATTCCGACTGCAGGTCCGCCAACAGGTTTCGAACCACATCAATCCCCATCACCAAATTTTATGATCAACTCATCAAAACAAATCCCAAAGGCGCAAGGGACACCGCCACTACATGTAGGGACATCTGCGCCTCCAGAATGGTGTTTTGATGGGTCCTTGATGTGTGAGCGCCTCGGCGGGTGACATGGTGCGCGCCGCCGACTAAGCAGCTGGTTTGCGGTGCTGTGCTTTGGCTGAAGTAGCGGAAGCTCCGGTGATCCAAATCGTGCAAAGTTTAGTGCGTTGGAGAGCTCATGACCAGCCCTACAAATGTTCAGATTATGTCCATATTAAAAAACCAATGCAAAATCGCGTTATTCCCTTCGCAAAAGTGACTGTCTCACAAATCCCTTCGACTCGCAGAAACTTAATGTGAGGCGACCAGAAAGCTCACGCTTAGTCTCAGAACCTGCACAATAGTAGCCGTGAACATGGAAGACCAGTCAGGCCACGTTGGAACTGTCCCTCAGTTTCTGACAAGTAGTACTTCCATAGGTGTTCCCCTTGAGTCCAGGCGCTAAACCATACTTCCAAGGAGGCAAAATAAAGCCCAGGTGCCAGGACACGGGGCTGAGAGAAGAAGTCGTGTTGGCACAATGGAGCGGTAGTGGTGGCAGCAGCAAGAGTGCAGCAGAATGTGCAATAGCAGTGCCAGCAGCAGATGGAGTGGAAGAGGTGCTTGCATTGATGCCAAGGCTAGCACCAGAGGGTGGGATAAAAGCAGCAGGCAGGCGCTTGAGGACTACGGGGGCGACTTCATCAGCAAAGGCAGCGCGGTTGTCATAGGCCAATTTGAGGCGATCTTCAGCCTCTCACTGAGCTTTGCAAGCAAGGGTCAGCTGGTGTTGCAGATTTGTTGTGACCGACTCGTTGTCACCATACTTGGTGACGACTAACAGGCTTTGCCGGACAGATTTCAGCACATTTTCTCAAGCCACATTGGACATGGGAAAAGTGGGAGTATCCTGGGCACAGGTAAAGAGTGTTGCAGGACAGCTTGCCCCAAATCAAACAAGCAAGCCACCACGCAGGGAGAGAGAGGGCAGAGCACCAGGAGAAAAACGCATGCAAATAAGACCTTCACGAGGCAGGGGAAGGGGAGGGGTGCGTAAGAAGGCAAGGAGTGGCAAGACAACAGCAGCTACATCAGCAAAAAGAACAGATATTGTGGATGGAACTCATACCACGAGGGCAAGGGCACCAGTAGTGAGAGCGGCACCCAAAGTTGAGAGGACTGCAGCTACAGATACGATAGCTACAACAAGAATGGTGGCGGCAGATGGTGCAGATGTAGCAGATGTGATGGCCGCAGCTGTGGAGGTGCAGATGGCCAAAGCAGCTACAGGTGTGGCAGATGCTGCAGAGGCCGTTGCAAAGGTGACAGCGGATGAATTTGTAGCATTTTTGGAGACAATGTCTGTAGCTGCTACAGCACTTGGTCCAACTATCACTGCGGCCTCGGTGGAGGCCTTAGTGGCACACCCTGCAGACGTAGATCCAAGGACGCATGATGCCCGAGCTGCGCCCGCAAATGTGGTGACAGTAGCAACAGCAGTGTTTATAACAGCCGAAGCAGACCGCATGAGCCTACGAGCGAGGTCAATGGTGTTGTAAAGAACAGCAGTGTACAAACTGGCTGGAGCTACGTCCCTGTCAGTGGTGTCATGAAACTGTGAACCCCCTCCAGAGAGTGTGAGTGAGAGCAGCTTACCAGGTTTTATGGCATAGCTCGTAATGACGTCGTTCGGATAGCCTCGGCCACGGGAGCATCACCTCTCTGGGCGCATTGCTGATGTGCCTGGCGCTCCTCGTAGTACCTGTCGAGTTTTGCAGCACCTGGTGTCTCGTAATGAGCATGTGCGCACCACCATGGTGGTACTAATGCGGCGGCAAGTAGGGGTTGCTGAGTAGGCCACGGTTGTGCAGTCTCTCTTGCTACCATGGAAAACACCACCGTCGACTGGTGCTGCTGCTGCGGAGATGGTGCAGCTGCTGCCGGATGTTGCCTGCTACTGCTGCTGTAGTGTTCTTGCTGTAGTAGGACAGCCACACTCTGTGGCGGTCTGCCACAGGCTGCGGCTGCTGCAGGACACCACAGAGGTGGTGCTGTGGCTCCGCTGTCCAGAGGGGACCAGAGAGAGACGTCTTTGCCCTTGAAGGATGGAAGCTATTGCTGCCATTGATACTGCTTGGCGTGGTGCCATGTAGACTTCAACTCCCGACTTGCTGGGGTCAAGGCAGAGTTGGAACGTCGGTCCCCGTCGACGTCCACATCGACTCGTCGTG
Organism: Penium margaritaceum; assembly: GCA_023375785.1. Classification (NCBI taxonomy): domain Eukaryota; kingdom Viridiplantae; phylum Streptophyta; class Zygnematophyceae; order Desmidiales; family Peniaceae; genus Penium; species Penium margaritaceum. The sequence goes on from SZWC01002699.1 coordinate 132,957, forward strand.
ACTGTCTCATAAAAACAAAAACTGTGGTGAAGGCCGGTTCAAGATTGTGCGAGAGCACCAGAAATATCGCTGGAATGTCGGCGCCATTCCAAGGATAAGGCGGGTACGCACTCTGCCAAAATGCATGGCTACACGAGGTAACCGATGAGAAACTACGTGTTCTAAGCATGCTGATCGGTTTCTTTCTTTACTCACCCAAGTAGCATGCAGAACATGGACTCATTGAGCTCCAACCAGGCATGGGATCCATGCCAGGTTGGGAAGGTGGACATTCTCAACAGCAGCCTGTGCATTGACGGCACCCCTTCCCTCCTACTCCCAGGTGTAGTCCAGGTGCAATGTTTCCACTGATTAAGCGGCAACCTCCCCATATGTACAGTTTAGACTCTTGATTTACTTCACTCTTTTGGCACTGCCTTGGGGCAGTGCCTAAGGCTCTGCCACCGGCACAGCCTTTTCACCATGGCTGGCGGCACCAAGTCTGCAACGTGCACACAGGCAGCCGCCAGCACCTCAAGGTTGCCTGTGCTAACGGGAGACTTCCTCACCCACGCTCTCAGCATTTTTTTCCGTCCAGTACCTATAGCTGGTGGCTACCCTAGGTTCTACTGCCGTGGCTGCGGTGGCACTTTCTCCGGTGGTGCTGACCGCATCCAAGGCCACTTTGGGGCACCGATCCCAAACATCACCAAATGTTAGATGGCACCTCCTGCTGCCCGTGCCATTCTTGGGCTTCCCCCTCTTCCCCCGCCAAGTGAATCATTCACCGGTGCGGATGAGAATTTGTTCAAAGGTCAGGGAGTTGTATGAGGCACCAATACCAATCCTGTGAACTGGGTCAAGATGAGCATGACGAGGAAGCGGGAGAAGATGCGGACGCCAGTAGGCATTGCGAAGACAGCGGCAGAAGCAGACGCGGAGCAGAGCCAGGTTGTAGGCTCAAAGGGGACCTCTCGGACCCCACTTGCCGTCCCAGATCTGCTCACCACCCCTGTGTCTGCTGCAAGCCTGAACTCCATGCAGCAGACATTGATGAGTGACCACCTTGCCAACGCTTACAACAATCAGTGCCAGAAGAGCATCGTCAAAGTCATTGCCGAAGCTGCTCTCCCATTATCATTCTGCCGGGAGCGAGTCTTGCTAGAGCTCGTGGAGGATGCCAAGCGCACAAACGGAAGCTTCAGGCTGCCGAGCAAGGAGAGGGTAACTGAGGTCCTCTCGCCGCAGCTGGACAAGGAGGTAGAGGAGATGGAAGCGCCTCTCCGCGATGGCTGGGGGATTTTTGTTGTGAGTCTGGGCGTGGATGAATGGTCTGACGTTCAGATTCGTCCCATCTATTCCGCCATGGCCACCGACGCTGAAGGGGTGGCCCACCTATTCTCTTGGGATACCAGTGGGTTAGTGAGAGATGCAAATCACATGGCTGCAGTCATTGACCAGGCCATAACTCATGTCGGCCCGGAAAAGGTGGTGCTCGTCTTCATTGACAATGCCTCCACAAACAAGAAGGCCTACAAGGTCTTGAGGGCCAAGTATCCAACTATCTTCTTTTCTCACTGTGTTGCTCACAGCCTGGACTTAGATCTGAAGGATGTGGGAAAGTCTGAGTGGGGCTAGGCGGTGATTAGTAAGGCTGAGCGTGTTGGAATATTTTTCAAGAACAAGGATCTTCTGCGCTCCTGGTTAAAAGCTGATTCAGGAGGGGGGAGAGCTGCTGCTTGCTGCTGCTACACACTTTGCTTCTGTGCACAGGATGCTTGAGCCCCTGTTGAGCATGTGTGACTGCCTGCAGAAGATGATTTCCAGTGCCAAGTGGAAGGAGATGGGGGCTGGGAAAGATGCGTGTTAGAAGGAAAAAAAAGAAAGAGGCCCGTCGGATTGTCAAGATGGGGGCTTTTTGGATGGAGGTCAAGGCCATGGTGAAGCTAATGTCCCCACTTGTCATTGTACTGCGCAAGGCTGATGCCACAAGTGGGACGGCTGGAATCATTTACGAAGCACTGCTGGATACAACTGAGCAGATCAAGAAGCTCGCCGTTGCTCGTGGCCGAAGCCATGCTCCATGCAATCCTACGTGGGTGCAATTTGCACTGAAGCGGCTCAGCAGCAGATGGACTATCTAGATTTCCTGCCCTGTGTTTGCAGCCGCCCGACGGGTCAACCCACAGCACTTCGGGCATTAATTTGATGGGGAAAAGAAAATAGTCGTGGCGTGGAACACATTGGTGAACGCCCTGGTGCCGGAGTAGAACCAAGAGCAGCTGAGCAGGGAGCTTGAAGGTTTTGAGAATGCGAGGGTGACTTGTGAGATTCAACCCGGTTGTGCACGGGACGTGGAGAAAGCCAAAGCAGTAGTGCAGCAGGTCATTGCAGGCAAAATGCCACGGCTCCTCACCAGCCTGTCCGTGCTTTGTGCATTTTCCATGCACCTCCTTGCTCAGCCTTGCAGCTCCTCTGACAACGAGCGTGTATTCAGCAAACATCAGCTGGTGCAGACAGCCAGGAGGAACAGGTTGAAGGTGAAGACCCTTGAACTGCTGGTGCGGGTGAACGTCCGCCTGACGCAATTGTACGGGAGGAAGAATTCAAAGCAGCTGACAGCTGATCTGGGTAAGCTGGTGGAGGAAGCAGAAGTAGAGAGTGAAAGTGAGGACGATGGTCAAGTTGAGGCAGAGGCAGCTGATGATGACTCTGACGTGGTGGAATGGAATCCAGTGATCTCGGAGGTCGGCATTGATGGTGAAGACAAAGGCGGGGTAGGGGCTGAAGCCAACGCATGGACGAGGGAAGCAGCAGCACATGATGAAGGTTGAGCAGAGGAAGATGATGAGGATTCCTCTGATGAGGAGTTGGAGGATGAGCAGGAGAGTGAGGGGGAGAAAGATGACGAGGAAGTAGCTGGGGAGGATAGAGAAGAGGCTCTCAAAATTGTCGACGAGGAACTGTCCAGGATCCTTCCCACGGCAGTTTGGAAGCGGAAAGATTTGGAGGCAGATGTAGTGGAGGTTTCCAGTGCAGGGCCCACCACTGGACAATCAGGGTTGACTGTGCTTTCATCAGCTAGGGCAGGTGGAGGAGCAGCTGATGCTGCTCCACCAAAAGCTACGGCATGGCAGTCTACAGCAGCCAAGGTTGGGAAATCCTCTGGACAGCGTCCAAAGAGGAATTGTAGAGCCACTTGATGTCATGTGCAATGTATGTTTCCTTTCAAAAGCTATCCACTTCATCTCCATTTCCAATTTTACTTCCTTGAAATGAATATGTCCTACATATAAGCTTGCAAGGGAATGACATGTGAACATGTGACTTTAAAATGTCACAGGATAGCTATGAACAAACATGGAAAGCAAGAAAAAGTGGCAATTCTCAGGTGAAAAATGTAGTGTTATGTCTGGAAAATTGGTTTTACTGGTTCATAAGTGGCCAGAAAGGAAATGTAAATGAAGTTTTGGTCAAGGCAATGTGCTCCACTGTCTAAATACAACCCAACTTGGGTTTACAAGTGGCGACGTCCGACTTATCAACGTCCGACGTGGACGTCAACTTCGACGTCCAGAAGTCATCATGGGTGCTCTAGTTGCTGTTGAGCTTTGATGAACCTCCGTGAGTGGAACGGTAGCAGGCCGTGGCTGCGCATTTGCTGCTGCTGCTACTGCGGTGTTGGCGCTACTGCTGCCGAATACTAACCCCTGCTGCTGCTGTGGTGCTGGCCGTGGCTGCTGGCCACTACCACTGCCGACGCTGTTGGCAATGTAGCACCCATTTGCTGCTTTTGCACTGCTGCAATGAAGCCATTGGATACTGCCGGCTGCTGTATGGTGCTACTGAAGCTACCGGCTGCCGATGCTGGCAGTGGTTACAAAAACAAGGGCTGAATGTTGCCACTGGTTGTAGTTGCTGCCGTTGCTGCTCCAATGCGCTGATGATGCTGCCATACGTCATTGGTGGCTTCGCTCACTTAAGGCAGCAGGTGGCAGCTGCAAATCTTGTTGAGGCAGCTAAAGTTGCTCCTCAATGAAGCAGCCAAGAGTGGCAGGTGTTGCGTAAGGGTTGCAGCTGTTGTAATGTCAGTCGTCCCCATCTGTTTGTACAGCGTACTGTGACCACTCGGCCGTGTCCATGCTTGTGCAGATCCTTGATGCGGACCAAGCTGGCGCTGGAGCACCAACGGGCGGTGTCTCCACCCACTAGCAGCTACTAGACAGCTGCCACAGCGTCCCGGGTGCTTGCAGGGATGCTCTGCATTTTTTCTACTGTCGCTAGAGTTTTCTTAGTGGACTGGCTTCTGAGCCCGATTTGCATGTTTTGCATTGTCTGTCCAGTGATCAATGCCAGGCCTGTACGTGTGACCAGTCATAGTGTTTGGCTTAAGATTCTGCAGCTCGAGGTTCAGAAGGTGTTGCATTTGGATACTTGTGCGTAGAGTTACGGACAAAACAATGGTTTGGGCCATTCTTAGGACAAACTAACTCTGCCACATGCGTCACCCGCCGTGCTCCGCGGGAGGTACTTATGCGGTATGCATGTCAGTTTTCATTCTATATCTCTGTATTACTAAACTATTGGAGCTTATGAGACTTTGCGTGTCTCCCTAGCCTAACTCTTACTCTTTCCTGCACCTGCTTGCTGCTAGTGCGCTTTTGACTGGAATGTGTCGCCACGTCAGTAGGAGCAAAGCTAGGAAGCTTCCAAGCAGTTTCTCATGGTATCAGAGCGGCGAGACATCCCTCGCCGAGCTACGCAGCAGAAACGCAGCAGTGGCAGTAGCACTGAGAGTCACAGCTACTGCCACGGTCCTGGGAGGACCCACCCAGCCACGGTGACCTGCCGCGGCAGATTGCAGCAGTGGAGACACCATTGTAACGCATCATCACGTCACCACCATGGGGCAGCCAAGGGTTTCCCAACCCTCTCCAGAATCAGTTGAGGCACATGATGTTGAGAAGGGGTCCGTGAAGGTTCCCGGAAGATTCGCTCATGTCACACCTACCACATCCTCCGGACGTGAGACAGTGCAACTGCCCCAAATGACCACCGTTTTGGCGTGTAAGGGTTCGTTAGAAAGCTCTTGCAAACTCCTATCCATCGCACCCATTCCTGTCTCATTTGGTGCCATGTAGGCTTCAGGAAATGGAACAACACTCTCACATCTAGATATGTTTTGAATTTTGGGCTGAAAACAAAACTGTGATTTTTTTTTTACCTTTTTAAAGGTTTTTTTCAGCGAAATCACCGCCACAGCATTCAACATCCTCTGACACATAATCGCTTCAAATCTCGCCTCGTTTAGAGAACCTTCATGCTGACGTCATCATCGTGGGGTATGACATCAACACCAACACTGTTTTAGCCAATTATTTGGCTAAAACATCATTTCTTGCCAGCGCTCCAAATACCCGAGAAACGCCATTGGCTTTCAATTCTGACAACATTGACATTTGGACCCATAGTGAGCAACATCGATGCCGCCGGTCCATGACAAGGGCAAGGGGTTAGGAGACTCCTACTCTTCCTCCTCTTTGAGAATCATGAGTCCACATTTGCAGTCACTCACGATCGAAGAGCTTTGTTGAATGCAGGATGAGATACACCACCAGCAGCAGTGTCATATCAATGCGCTATAGGAGATCACAGAGTTACTGAGGGGTCGTCCACGGACCTCACAGCCGACACGAGGAGGACCTGCTAAAGCTGCACCATCCGTTCAACAGTATATGCCCTGTACAACACCACAGCCTGAGCACCCCTCATCACTTGTTGACACTTGGGATACGGAGGAGATAGAGGATGATACAGATGAGGACAAGATTTACGTCCTTGAGGAGCGCATTCGTTACCTACGACTGGGGTCCCAGCCTGTCAACCCGCCACCTTCTCGCCGTCACCACCAACCAAAATGCTCATAAATGCTCATTCAGCAGCATTTACCTTTGGTGGCGTTCCTCTCACTGGTGGTCTCCCTGTGCCTTGTCCACCATCTCCCGAGCCTGAGGTTGCCCTCCCCACGGAGCGGTGACCAAAGGACTTTGAGACAGCTCTACCCCGTTACGAAAGCGATGAGGGCTTTGATTGCTGGGAGACCGTGTTTCAGGTTTGGACCAACTCTGAGGGCGTCTTGCCCTACTACCACAGCCATTACAAGACTCGCGATGCTCACCAGGTCCAGACAATAGCAAGAGCGATGTGCAGTCTCCTCTACGCCATGCTGCGAGAGACTTTGGTCTACTTCCGACCCTTCTTGGGTGAGACCGGGACCGGGACTGGAGCAGATCCAGGCCAAGGCTGGGAGTTGACCTTGACACTTCTCGCTACAGAGACCCATGCCACAAGGGCGGCCCGACTACGTGAGTTTTACTCCCTCTGCCAGGGTTCCACGGAACTTGCAGCTGACTACTTGGGGTGCGCAATGTGCCTTTACATGCGCCTTGGGACCGGTGGCAGGACAGAGTTGTGGGCACTCGACACCATCATGGTGGGGGCACACTTGGACCACATGAAGCTCTATACGGGCTTCAAGCGTGTGTCTCTCTCTGAGTTTTTGGAGTCACTGTCGTTGCTTCCTTGGACCCATCGCTACTTCCTCTAGGCCATATCAGCTCATGAGTCTGCCATCCCCCATCAACAGAGTCCACTTGTTTCAGTAGTGACTGTGATTCCTCCTACGCATCTTTCCCAGTTCACCAGTCCCGCCTCCACCTCCACCGCTACCTCCTCCTCCTCCTCTATCCCGAGCGACCATAGTGAGGGCGTTGTAAGGGCTGCACAGGTGAAGAAGGGGAAGAAGCGACACGGGAAGGGACAGTAGTAGCAACAGCAGTAATAGCCCACGAGTAGTGGCAGTGGATATTCTGTCCACTACTACAACTGTGGGGGCGTTCACTACTACACATAGTGTGAGCAGCCTATTGACTCAACTCGGATCATGCGCGGCCTTCAGGTGGTACACATGCAGCAGATTTTCTTGAGTGACACACGGACGGGACGCGTCCCGATCACGCTTGAAGTAGACGCATTTGATTCACCAGGCAGCTGCGGTGATATGGACCCTCGGGATCACACGATCGTATAGCTTTGTCAGTTTCTGGCGTTTCGTACTTAGGGAGGTGTGAGTGTGTTATCACAACCGAGTGGCCTTGAGAGAGCTTGTCTTACTATGTCTGTTGCCCCTGATGATGCTTGTGGTGGAATTCAGTTGGCTTGCCATGAGGATGGACCTGACGGTGCCGACTAGCTTGACGAGTCACTGATCCGTATTGTTTGTCATTGTCGTGAGTCCTCTGCTACGCGTCCAGCACAGGCAGAGTGTTCTGTCGCATGTTGCTTAGTGTCGACAACTGGTCGTGAGCCGAGTGACACCTAGATCATTGACTCTGGTGCCACCCATCACATGACCTATCGTCATGGTGACTTTTTTATGCTCGGTCCCGTTGCAACCGTTCGGTCAGTTTGCACATGGTCTGGTCAGTCGTGGCCTGTGCAAGGAGTTGGGGTTGTACGGTTTAATGGTCCGTCTGGCCCCTTATACATTTCTGATGTGCTTTTTGTCCCTACTCTTGAGCTCATCCTGGTCTCTGTTCATGCATGCACGAAAATGGGTCTCATTGTTGAGCACTCAGCTCACTCTACCGGAGTGACTGCTCTGGATACACGTGCCATCGTGCTTCATGCCTCTATTGTTGATGACCTCTATCATGTGTCTCGTTGCATTCCCTTTGCTTTTTCTCCCCTTCTCTCTTTTGCACGTGTGTTTGTCACAGGTGTTCTCTTTTCTGAGCACCAACGCTTGTTACATCATTGTCTCTGCCATGTGAGCTTGGACACTGTGTCCAAGCTCATTTGAACTTAGCCAGCCCTCGGTCTTGACACGGCTTCCTTTGAGAAACCGTCCAAGACCGATTGTCTTTTTTGCGCCCACGGTAAGATGTATCACTGCTCTTACCCTGACTCCTCCTCCTGGACACTGCGCCCACTAGAGTTGGTCCACTTGGACCTTCTCAGTCCTCTTTCCCAATCGAGAGGGACATTATCTACCTCATCAGTCCCCCATGGTACACCTGATCCTATGCCAATGTCAGATCCCTCTGGCACACCTGATACTCTGCCAGTGTCGGTCCCCTCTGACACACCTCATCCTGTGTTGGTGCCAGACTCCTCTGGCACACCTGATCACATGCCAGTGTCGGTCTCCTCTGGCACACCTGATCCCGTACGAGCGCCAGTCCCGTCTGGCACACCTGCTCCCGTGCCGGTGTCATTCCCCTCTGTCACACCCACTCCCATGCATGCACCTATTCCCCTTGCGGCTATGGGCCAGCAGCCTTCTTTGTAGCCTGAAGTGAGTGCCTTAGTTTCGGACGACTACGGCAAGCCCGGTGGTCATCTCCGACCACTGGCCTCTAGGGCTCAATAGACCACTGACTCAGCGCCTAGACGCCTCACTCATAGTGTTCAAAGTTGCGAGCAAGGCACAAAGGCCCTTAGCTTGAAGGTCGAGGCTGACTACATCGAGGTGCATCCAGCATGTCATGTCGGCCATGAGTTGGTCTCCCAAGAGTTCTCGGTATTTTGTGATGCCGTAACTGACCTTGTCGTGGTCAGACCGAGTCTTGAGGCGTCTGTCTTAGTCACCCGGAGCTCTCCCCGATGACGCCTGATCTAGGCACATTGAAGGCAGTGCTCTCAGCTCAGGATGTAGACTTGTGGCGTGCTACTTGTAAGGATGAGCTGAGAGCCATCCGTGACCACGGTGTCTATGAGCTTGTCAACTCCCACCTGAGCAGAAGGTTGTACAAGCCAAGTGGGTCTTTCGCAAGAAGGTGAAGTCTGATGGCACACTAGATCGATACAAGGCTTCCTTGATGGCCAAGGAATTCTTGCAGGTTGAATGTGTAGATTTCACTAACACCTTCACACCCGTTGGCCGCATGACCACCTATCACGCTATGTTCAGGGTTGTTTCTCACCACGATTGGGAGCTATACCAGATGGATGTGAACAATGTGTTCCTCTTTGGTACCTTAGAGGAGGAGATCTACATGGTCCAACCACCTAGATTCCATGTTGGTGACAAGGTCTGGTACTTGCTCAAGGCCTTCTGCGGCTTGAAATAGTCACCCAGGTGCTGGAACATGGAGGTCATCGGCACACTAACACGTGCCGGTTATTTGCAGAGTGACGCTGACCCGTCCCTCTTTCTGAGACAAAACATTGAGAGCTTCACCGCCATCCTGGTCTATGTGGTTGACCTCCTCATTGTATCTCCTTCTATGGAGGCCGAGAAGGAGACCAAGACAATCCTTCAGGCTGCCTACTGGATGAAGGACCTTGGTCCTAATGTCGGGATGGCGATCATGCGTAATCATGAGTGGCGAATACTCTTGTTGCATCAAGGATGTTACGCCAACATTGAGGAGGAGCGGTTTGGTGACCTCTTTGGTGCAGTTCCCACAGCCTCCACCCCCATCACACTTCACGGACAGGATGCTCTGAAGGTGGATGATCCAACCCAGCGGGGGGAGATGGTGAACGTGATCCTGTACTTGCGCCTGATTGGCTCTTTGATGTACTTGGCCACTACCATACGACTCGACGTTGCCTTTGCCGTCAACCTTCTTGCACAGTTTCAGAGTGCCCTTGGGTGAGAGCCCTTCACGGAACTGTGCCAGTGGTCCACTACATGGTCTCCACACCGTAAATTGGACTGTGCTTTTGACGTTAGTGTTCGGTGGTAGTCGACGGCTACACAGACAGTGACTAGGTATGGAGTCCTGATGGACGTAGTCAGACGGGCTATGTCTTCCTGTTGCAGGGGACCGTTGTATCATGGCATAGTAGCAAGCAGGGTTGTATCGCATGTAGCTCATTAGAGGTTGAGTATGTTGCTCTAGGGGCTTGGGCTGCTGAGGCGGTTTAGCTGCAGCATTTACTTCGTGAGTTGTGTCAGTCTGTGCCTTGCGCCGTTCTGTGCTGTGACAACCAGATTGTTGCCATTACAGAGAATTCATGTGTGTTTCATGCACACACAAAGCACATTGCTGTTGAGCATCACTTTGTACGTGATCTTGCGGAGCAACAAGTGATCTCTGTCATCTCGGTCACCACGGACATGTAGAGGGTTGAATTCTTGACCAAGGGACTTGCGCGCAGAAAGTTCATGGTGGCCATTTGTTCCGTTAAGCTTCGCCCCTTGCCTCTGAGTGGCTGAGAGTAGGGTGTGTGCGCATGGATTATTGAGAATCTTCTTATGCACCTGTGTCAGTTCTGCACATGTATGGACATGCGTACCATCAGATCATGTGGGAGAGTCGTGATGGGAATCGACCCCATCTATTTGTACAACTTACTTTGACCACTCGGTCGTGCCCATGCTCATGCAGATCCTTGATGCAGACCCAGCTGGCATTCGAGGACCGACGGGTGGTGGCTCTATCCACTAGTAGCAGCCAAGCAACTGTCACGACATCCTGGATGCTTGCTGGGATGCTCTGTGCTTCTTCTGTTGTCGCTAGAGTTTTCTCAGTGGACTGGCTTCTGAGCCCAATTTGCATGTTTTACATTGTCTTTCCACTGATCGATGCTGAACCTATGCATGGGACCAATCCTAGCATCTCACTCGGGATTCTGCATCCCTAGGTTCAGACGGTGTTGCATTTGGATACCTGTGCATAGAGTTACGGCCAAACAGTGGTTTTGGACCGGTTTTAGGACAAATTTACATTACCGCTTGCGTCACCCGCCGTGCGCTGCAGTAGGTATTCATGTTGTGTACTTGTCAGCTGTCATTCTCTCTCTGCATTACTTAACTATTGGATCTTATGAGACTTTACGCGTCTCCCTAGCCTAACTCTTGCTGTTTTTTGCACCTACTTGCCTGCTAGTGCGCCAGCTGACTGGACTGTGTCACCACGTCAGCGGCAGCAAAGCTAGGAAGCTTCCAAGCACTTTATTAGCAGCAGAGAACGGGGTGGGCTGCAGGTGCAGATAGGACCGTCTACGTCACAAGGTCCGCCATGAAAGACGAGGTTTTGGTCCTCACTCGGTAGAAGGAAGGATAAGAGGAAGAGGGACTGCCCACTAGTAGAGGACTAGGTGCCGGTTCCTCCTTGTGTTGGCCAGGTTAGAGCCCAGGCAGCAAGTGGCTGCGGGGTGCAGTGCCGAGAATGGCAGCCACGACTTCGGCCTAGGATCTGTGGATGAAAAATCAATTTGCCATCCTTCTTCCACTCGAATGCTCTGATACCATTAGGCTGCCACGCTAGACATGCGACGGCAACTTGAGAAGCACGTGAGTCACACACTCCACGGGCGGTAAGAACGCCATAAGCTTTGTTATGCTGTGGAAGTTGGAGATAGTGCAACGAGCCAAGGGTCACAGAGGTCTTAGAAGTGATAGAAGTGAGCAAACAAGCAGCGGGCTCACTATCGCTCTCTATCCTCATTTGTGGTAGATGTTGGTTTTTCACACATCTCTTGTTTGTACTATGTTGTGTCCTCCCGGCTTGTGTACATCGGCGTGCAGATGACAAACGGTGAGACACGACGCTGCTAGAGTGTCGTCTGGTGGAGTCGACGCATGTTGAAGCATGCACGCAGTTTGCCGGAGCCTCCTCCCTCCAATGTGCTCAGCTCCATCGGCAGACCTCCTCGGCAGTCATGTCGCCAGCAGTCACTATCACTGCATATGCTGTCTCCATGCATCCAGCACTGTGTCTGAATGCACTGTTGCGTTTGCAGTGCCATGTTATGCCTAGGGTCCAAGTTTCATGATTTTCTGGCACTATTGGTACCAGGGATTAGCGTAGACACTGCCTGGGTTTCGGCAGCCATAACTCCTCACTGTTGTTTTTCTTGCTGATTCTGGCTGCACGACTACGTTCACAGCGTGCGTATTATGGTATGGTACAGTTTTGAGGCAAAACGGACGATGCCTGGGTTTTGGGCTGTCGGCCATCTGGCAGGGCTCTCCGAGAAAACCCTGCCTGCTAGGAAATCGGTCTATTTTCTGATTGGCTGGTTAGCTAAGTAACAAGCTCTACAGAGCTGGGGGGAAGCTAGAACTTGGAGGGGTCTCCCATTGCTATTTATTCTCAGTTATTCATCAGTCATTTCCAGTTTTCAGCTGTTGTCTGGCGTTAACTCTAGCGCACGCAGTTTTGAGTAACATACACCAGAGCTCTCAGAATTAAGCTCTGATGCAGCAGACTGAGGGGGAACCTTAAGAAACGAGCGTGGGTTCTCGCACGCTGCATCAACAATGCTACTGTCCCAACTTGTTGTTATAGGAGATTTCCAGCTTGGTATCACAGCCACAGCGTAGCAGAAGCAGCAGAACACTGGCAAACAGGTCCAATCAACGCCTGCGGTCCCCAAAACGCACCGTGGAGAGGTAACGCTACATGATAGCAGCGTTGATCCCTCGGGTGGCGTCCTCAAAACGCTTCCAACACGAGGGAAATGCTGCCATTTTTTTTCAGCAGCACTGACCCCACGACGATGGTAGCTTTGTGGACGCGCTGTCGGCATCCAAGACCAACGCTGAAGCGGCGTTGATGCACATGGCAAGGACACCAAGAAAGTGATTGTGCTACTGCCAGTGCGACAGTAGCAACAGCAGCACGCAGTGAGCATACGTAGTGAGAAGCTATTAACAGCACCAGCAGAAAGCACCTGCTACTACAGCAAGCAGCAACAACAGCAACAGCACATGGCAGCAGTAGTGAGCGGTGAGCAGCTAGTAGCAGCAGTAGCAGCAGCAGCCGGTAGCAACAGTAGTAGCGGGCAGCAACAGTAGCCGACAGCAGCAGTAGCAGCGTGTAGCAGCATCAACTAGCAGCAGCAGCCGGTAGGAGCAGTAGCAGCGGGCAGCTACAATAGCCGGCAGTAATATCAGTAGCATGCTAGAGCAGCGAGTAGTAGCAGCAGTCGGCAGCAGCAACACCAACGTTGAGCTGTAGCCACCAACAGCCAGCAGCAGCAAGTAGTAGCAGATTCCGCCAGCAGAAGCAATAGCAGCTGCTCGCAACTTGCTTCTCGCAATGGGCAACGAACAACGAACAAGAAGAAGCGAGCTTGTACCTTGCAACAAGTAGTAAGGAGGGACAAACGAGAAAAAAAAACACACACAAAAACCCCCATCCCCACAGGTGGCCCTACTACAACAGCTGCAGTCACCACAGCCATTGCAGCAATTGTAGCAGCTACAACAGCACCAGCAGCAGCAGAAGCACTAGTAGTGGCGGCAACAATAGTAGCACCAGCTACCGTACTAGTGGTGACAGCAGTAGCAATATTTGCTGTAGCAACAGCAGTAGTAGCAGCAATGGCAGCAGCAACGTTAGTAGTAGTAGTAGTAGCTCTATAGTAGTAGCAGCACCAACGGCAGCAACAATAGTAGCTACAGCAGTAGTGGCAGCAACAGCAATAATATTTTCTGCAGCAGTAGTAGCAGCAGCACTAGCGGCAGCAACAACAATAGCAGGAGCAGCACCTCTACAGCTGACATAGCAGCGGCTACAGCAAAAGCGTGACAGCCGTTGCTGAGGTCAGCCATACTCGGCTGATGTTACTATTGACATCAGCAAAAAAAAATCTACAGCAGCAACCCTGTAGTAGTAGCTGCGCAGTAGCAGCGCAGTAGCAGCTGCTGACGACAGTCATCCTAGGCTGACGTCACACCTGACGTCAGTGCTGACATCAGCAGCACACACACACACAAAAAAAAACAAGGGGAAGCAAAGGACACCATGACAGAGAATGGAGAGGGGTCCTCCTCTGTTGGAGGACCCTCCTTCCTGCAACAATTGCAGTAGTTACCGCAGCACCAGCTGCCGCCATTGTAATAGTAACAAGAACAGCAAAAACACTAGCAACAGCAATAACAGCAGCAGCAGCAGTCGTAGTAGCAGCAGCAACAACAACAGTAGCAGCCATGGTAGTAGTAGCAATAGCCGCAGCAGTAGCCAAAGCAGTAGCAGCAGCAACATCCACAGCAACACTAGCTGCTGTAGCAACATCCGATCCCGCAGAGACAATAGTCGTAGCAGCACCAACACCCTGCAGGCTCTTTTGTCGGTCATGCTGGCTCGACAGATCAGCTTGCCGCTTTGTGCCAACAGCTCGAAAGGCTGACACAATTGCTAACAGCACTATAGCCACCGACATAGCTGCCGTAGTAGCAGCCACAGGAGTAGCATTAGCAGCCACCGTAGGAGTACGAGCAGCGTCAGCAAGCACCTTTTGTTCCACCCGGGTATGCGAGCCCTGCGGTATACTATGCCATGCAGTACCTGGCGCAGCAACACACCAAGCACCAACAACAAACGGTGACGTCAGTCTTAGGCTCGACTCTATGTGTCGGCCGCAAGCTAAAAGACTTCGAAATCCCACAGCCGTCGCTTCAGGCACGCGAGCAGTTCCGGAGCTGGCAACTCAATTTTTGGATCTAAACACAGGGCGAGGGCTTGTAGCCCTACAATGTCCTGCCCTTCGATTCCACCGAGGCAGACCAGGTATATGACGCCGGTGGTGCCGTGCGTGCCCTCGTCCCCATTGTCCCTCTAGCTCCACGTCTCACCCTTGTGCCCTTCCTCGGTGACCTCACCACTGGTGCACTCCCTAACCCCACAGTAGTGTGGCAAGTACTCACGCACCCTCATTGTCTGTCCAGTGACGCAAAGACCAGCTACTAGATCTGGGAGTTCAACTCCCTCCGCATGGAGGAGACCGAGACGGTCACCTCCTATTGGCAGCACGCAAAGGACATCGCCTTTGCGATGTCCTTTGCCTCGGAGACACCACGCCTCCGAGACACCACGCCACCCCCTTTCTTTGCGCTCGTGACCATCAAGCGCGGCGTCACCGAACCCTTCTCCAACGTCTTTGTTCACTACTCCCAGGAGGTCCGCGCCGCGATGGCTGTCCAGGGTACCCTCATACCCTGGGCATACGAGCTCTTCCTCTGCATTGAGGAGGCTCCTCAGGAGTCACACATCCATTACACGGAGTCCCTTGCCTCTCTTGTTGTCGCCTCAGTGGCTGTTGCCGGCAGCAGCATCGTCTTCCGGCACCTCCTCATGCGGCAAGAAGGGCAACGGCCCACAACAGCAGTCCAGTGGATCCGGTGATGGCAGCCTCGTCTGCCACAACTGTGGCAAGTTAGGACACGGGTGGTACACGCGTTTGCTCCTGACTGACAAGGCTTGCGTCATCACCACCATACGTCGCCAGCATGAGCGTCACCTTGCCACCACTAAAGTGACTGTTGCTGCTCCTAAAGCATCCGTACCGCTCGCAACGGCTCCACCGCAATATCTTTTAGAGCTACCCGTGCCCGCTCCTCCATCATCGGCGCCTTCCTCCTCGGACTCCGGTGCCGTCACACCTCAGTCGGTCTACTTTGTCAGACCCTCCACCCGTAAGAATCAATTGGAGCAATTTATCGCACTCCAGCTCATCCTTCCTCACCCTCCTCCCTAGGGAATTACGAGTTGTGTCATCGCTAGCTCCACTCCCCTACCTTACATAACAGAGTCCGTGCTGCAGTCGTGCCTTGTACCTTCATCCACTCCATCCTCTATCATGCCCTTCCCACCTGCTCCTCTTCGTGATGATGTTGCCTGGCTGGATGACTGGCAGTCCCAGTTCGCACCTCCGTCCACTGCATCCGCGTTGCTCGCCCACTGCCATGTGACTGTCAATGACCTGGCCACACCGGTCCAGGATCTGTCAGAGACCTGGATCATCGACTCTCAGGCCACGCATCACATGACAGCCTCATGCAAGGCCTTCAGTGTCCTCGGTCCTATCACTGATGCCTCCGGGGTTCGGACGGGTTCTGGTCAGGTGTTACCCGTTCATGGTGTCGGCGTTGTCCGTTTCCATAGTCCTGCTCGTGATGTCTTCGTGACTAATATCCTCTTTGTCCCTGGCCTTAAGCTCAGCCTCTTGTCTGTCACAGCCCATGATCGTATGAGCATGGACGTTCTGCACTCGTGTGATGTTGACACTGTGTCGTTGCGTCCATCAGGTCATGTCGGTTTGCATGCCACCGCCCATGGCAACTTGTGGCACGTACCACGCCTGTCTGCTTCTAACTCTGTCCCCTCCGCATCGGCCGACACTGGCCACTTGTTTGTTACTAGCACGCTCTCTCCACAGCACAAACATTGCCTACATCGTCACCTCTATCACGTCCACTCTGCAGCTGTTGACAGCATGCTTCCCACGCATCTAGCCAAAGGCCTTGATCTAGCCTACTTTCCTCTACCGTGTCCCCACTGAGTGCATTGATTGTGCTCAAGGGAAGATGTACCGTTCCACCTATCCCCTGTCTGCCTCTCGTGCAACCGCCCCGCATGACTTGGTTCACTCTGATGTTATGGGTCCCCTCTCGTCAGAGTCAGTCGGAGAGCATGGTCGATATGTCCTAACACTTACAAACGACTACTCTCGTTATCGCTGGGTCTTCTACCTTCGGCAAAAGTGCGACATCGCTCCTACCATTTGAGCTGGCTTGTTTGTGATGAGCGCGAGTGTGGTCTTCCTCTCCGCCGCTTCCATTCTGATTGTCTGGGTGAGTTTCTCGGGGAGACCACACTGTTCCTCGCCTCCCCTGGCGTCCATCATGAGACGTCAGCACCTTACACACCAGCTTAGAACGGCGTCTCTGAGCGGTGGAACCACACCATGGTCGATGTCGTGCGCACCATGCCAGTCGAGTCCAGTCTCTTTGACGCCTTCTACTTCAACGCCATGATCTACATGACATGGGTCTGGAACCGGATTCCCAACGGACCCATTCCCCGTCAGTCCACACCATAGCAGCATTGGTGTGGAGAGTGAGCTGACCTTCGTCTGGCCTGAGTCTGGGGCTGCGTAGCAATCATGTGGCTGGCTTCCTTACACCACGGTACCAAGCTCGAGCCTTGGAGCCGTCCCTGCACCTTCCTTGGCATCTCGCGTCAGTCCAAGGCATGGCCTTTCTGGGATCCACCCACCACTGCATCGTCGAGTCCCTGGACGCCCTCTTCTTTGAGGAACTGTTTCCCCATGACCTCGTTCACTACGGCGCGTCGATGTTCCTTCCATCGTGTGGGGGAGTGGTGGGTCCGTCTTCCGTCGAGCTACATCCGGGCGTCCTATCATCTGCGCCCGTGGGTCCTTCTGCGTCGGCTGCCCGATTTGTGTCTACCAGCCTCTCAGGGCCAGCTGACCCATCCTTGTCCGCCAGCCCCTCCGGGCCGGCTGCCCCATCCATGTCCGCCAGCCCCTCCGGGCCGGTTGCCTCGTCCGTGTCCCCCAGCCCCTCCGGATCGGCTGCCCCGTCCGTGTCAGCCAGCCCCTTCGGGCCGACTGCTCTGTTCGTGTCCGCCAGCCCCTCAGGGCCAGCTGCCCCATACATGTCCGCCAGCCCCTCCGGGCTGGCTACCGCATCTGTGTCCACCAGCCCGTCCGGTCCGGCTGCCCCGTTTGTGTCGACGAGCCCCTTTAGGCCGGCTGCCCCATTCATGTCCGCCACCCCATATGGGTCGGCTCCCCCGTTAGTATCCGCCAGCCCCTCCGGGCCGGCTGCCTCATCCGTGTCCGCCAACTCCTCCAGACCGGCTGCCCCGTCCACATTTGCCGGCCCCTCAGGGCTGGCTGCCCCGTCGGAATCGGCGCGTTACACATGTGGTCCGGGCGGGAGCCTTCAACCTAGGCGGACAGTGAGCACTCAGGCCGCCTTCTCACGCCCTCTCGCGCCACAATCCCCTGTCACCCCACGAGGCTCCTTGCCTCCCATAAGACCCACTTCCATAGTTGTGAGTGGGGACCCGGCCACCAAGGCACTTGGGTTGGCCACGCTGTCAGTCATCACTGTCCTACATCGAGGGTCAGCTTTAGGCTATGCCCTGCTCCATCAGGACCACCGGTATGCCGTCGCGGCCATGCTCACACGTATGCCACAAGGGGCACGGGATGCACACGCCCTTAATGTTCGTCCCACGGAGCGACCAGAGGACCCAGCCACCCTGCATGAGGCTCGGGCATCTCCCGAGGCCGCTCACTGGGAGGCTACATGCGCTGACGAGCTTGCTGCCATTCAGCAACATCAAGCCTATGAGCTCGTTGACCTCCCCCCGGGTCACAAGGCCATCGGCGCCAAATGGGTTCTCTGGCAAAAGTGGAAGCCGGACAAGTCCCTCGACAAATACAAGGCCCGTCTTACAGCCAAGGGGTTTCCTTAAGTCCCTGGGGTTGATTATGACCAGATCTTTGCCCCTGTCGGTCGGTTCTCCACTAGTCTAGCATTGTTCAGCCAGGTTGCCCAGCACGGGTGGGAAGTGCATCAGATGGATGTGAGCAACACCTTTCTCCATGGCTCACTGGAGGGAGAGGAGCTCTACATGGTGGAGCCTCTAAGCTTTGACGATGGCTCCGGCAAGGTCTGGAAGTTGCGGAAGGCCCTCTATGGCCTGAAGCACTCACCGCGCTGCTACAACTAGGAGAGCAGTCGTACGCTTCTTAGCCGTGGCCCCCTTTGCTGCTCTGGTGACCCCGCACTGTTCATCAGTTTGCGAGGTCAGACCCTCTTCGCTGTCCTACTCTATGTCGACGATCTGCTCATCGCATTGCTGGATGCAGCTGCCATCCACCGAGTCAAGGACCTACTACATGCTGCCTACCAGATGAAGGACCTCGGGTCAGCACGAGTCTTTCTGGGCATGGAGCTTGACCATGATCGCTCTATGGGCATCTTGCATATCCATCAGGCCGTCTACGTCTAGACCCTGTCCGGGCGCTTCGTTGAGGATCTACCCCTCATACGAAGAGCATCCTCACCCATGTCGCCCGATGGTCAGACGATACTCAAGAGCTCTGATCCAGCCGTGGTGGGGGAGCCAGTAGATGTGACGACGTATTTACGCGTCATCGGGTCACTAATGTTGCTGGCGACGACGACGCGTCCTGACATTGCGTTTGCTTTCAACCTCCTTGCATAGTACTCTCAGAAGTTGCATCACCTCCACTTCAAGGCCATGATCCGAGTACTACGCTATGTCGTCTCTACCCTATGACGAGGCCTCATGTGCCGTCGACAGCCGTCCGTTGTGGCGACGGGATACAACGACAGTGACTGGGCCGACAATCCGGACGGTAAGAGTCGTAGTGGCTAGATCTTTCTTTTTGGCGGAATGACTTTGTCCAGGCATAGAGGCAAGCAAGGGTACATTGCGCAAAGCACTGCTCAAGCTGGGTATGTGGCTCTTGGTTCTGGCGCTTGTGAGAGAGTGTGGCTGTGCCACCTATTGCCCGAGTTGCGTCAGTGAGTCCTGTCCATCACGCTACATTGTGACAATGAAAATGCCATGGCCATTGGTGACAAAAACAGCGTGCATCACACTCGCACAAAGCACATCGATATCGAGTATCACTATGTGCGTTCGTTGGTCCATGACGGCAACATCAGCATTCTGTGGGTTCACATAGCACAGCAGTTGGCTCACCAAGGCACTGAAGCGTGACTCGTTCATGAAGGCTGTGAGTGTAGTCGGGATACGTCCGTGAGGTTCTCTCTCTCTCCCTGTCAGCTTGGTCTCTGTGCTCTCTACTCGCCTATGTGCACTACGCCTGTGAGTCATGGGGGAGTGTTGGTTTTTCACATATCTCTCATTTGTACTCTGTTGTGTCCTCCTGGCTTGTGTACATCGGCGTGCAGATGACTCATGGCAAGACGCGACGCTGCTGGAGTGTCGCCTGGTGGAGCCGACGCACCCTGAGGCCTACACACAGTTTGCTCGAGCCTCCTCCCTACAACGTGCTCAGCTCCATCGACAGACCTTCTCGGCAATCGTGCCGCCAGTAGTCACAATCGCTGCAAATGTTGTCTTCATGCATCCAACGTCATGTTTGACTGCACGGTTGCGTTCGCAATGCCATTTTATGCCTAGGGTCCAAGTTTCATGATTTTCAGACACTGTTGGTACCTGGGATTAGCATAGACGTTGCCTGGGTTTAGGCAGCCATAATTCCTCATTGCTATTTTTCTAGTTGATTCTGACTACACGAATGTGTTTGCAGCATTGGTATTATGGTATAGTCCAGTTTTCAGGCAAAACGGACGACGCCCGCATTTTGGGCTGTCGGCCATCTTGCAGGGCTCACCGAGAAAACCTGCCTGCCAGAAAATAGGTCTATTTTCAGATTGGCTGGTTAGCTGAGTAACAAGCTCTAGAGAGTTGGGGGGGAGCTGGAACTTGGAGGGGTCTCCCATTGCTGTTTATTCTCAGTTATTAATCAGTCATTTCCAGTTTTCAGCTGTTGTCTGGGGCCAGGGCTGCAATACCGTGTTATTTGGGTACTTCGGTACTGAACACCGCGGTAGGTGACTACCACGGTATTCAGTATTGCGGTATTCTAGTCTCTTGGGAGGTTAGTACCGATACCGATACCACTCCCACGGTATCAACGGTACCGTTGAGTAACCACGGTACTTAAAGTATACCACGGTACACGGTAGTAACGCACATCACATGAAGCGTTACAAAACAGTGTACCGCGGGTATTAGTCCATACGTGCTGAAGAAAACGCACGGACCACCCAGTCGGCATGGGACAGGTTGGTCCGTGCGTATTTGTCGGCACCCAACCCTGTTTGGCTGAAGCACTTAGATGTCTCTCAAATAGGATAATGGACACATAAGAGACAATGGATATGAGGGTCGGTGGAATGTGATGCAATCTTTGCTCCGCCGGTATTCCGACAATCTTTTTTTTTCTTAACAGGCAAATGTACATTTATATCCTCTTATAATGTAGACAACAAAGAAGTGGGCATCAAGTTTCGTCGTCTCATGATTTATTTATATCTCACGAATGAGAAATGGAGTCAGAAATGGAGTCTCAAGAAACGATTTTCGAATGAGAAATGGATTCTGAACTGTGCATTTCACGAATGAGAAGTAGAGTCTGAAATGGAGTCTAAAGAGACCGTTTCTGACAAACAGTTGTTAAAATCACAACCTATCAAGAGCGCGAGGGAATGATCTCCCAGTCGTAAGGGCACATGTGAGAGAAACCTGAATTTGAAAAAATTCCAGTCCCGTACTTGAATAACTTGTGACTGCAAGTGCTGCTTTAACGGCATGGAAAGGAGGGAGGGAGGGGTAGGGGGTGGTCCTCGATTTTTTCTCTCAGCATAGGCAAGGCGGACAGCCATCTATCATCGTGGACACCCTCACCCATTCACAGACGCATAAGTATACTAGTCACGTCCCCCCCCCAACGCCGACCCCGCACAAACACCGTAATCCACACACTTGACCTCCTACTTTGTCGTAGAAATTCCTCTTTCCAATTTTGCACTATTGACAACAATAATCGATCCTTTGCTATCCTGTCCATCGCGTATGTGTCCCTGCAGTAATCTACCTTTCATGCTAGAGCGTCTGAACGCACTCTCATCCGCACTGCTTTCTTGACTTAGTTAGAGCGCGCTACCTTTACTTGTCAAAGATTTTTGTTTCAATTTCCCAAGATTTCCTTTCCACTATGATGGCCCAGGGCACCCTCATGCCCTGGGCATACGAGCTCTTCCTCAGGATTGAGGACGCTCATCTGGAGTCTCGCATCCAGTGCACAGAGGCCCTCGCCTCCCTCGCAGTCACCTCTGTGGCCGTCGCTTCTCCCACAGCAGCTGCATCCACCAGCTCCTCATCGTCGGCAAAGAAGAATCGCAAGGGCAAGGAGGGCAAGGGCCCTCAGCCATAGCAGCAGTAGCAGCCGACTGGGTCTAGTGGTGGTGGCTCAGTTTGCCACAACTATGGCCAGCCAGGACACTGGTGGTACACTTGTCCGTTACGGACGGACGAGGCGCGCGTCATTGCCAAGGTTTGTTGCCAGCGTGAGCGTCGTCTTGCCTCTGCCGTCGTCGCCGTCGCCGGCCCTGACGCCTCCACCCCGTCCAGAAGCATCACTCCTCTGACAGCCCCGCTCGTCCCTTCGTCGCCAGCTCCACAACAGCATCATCCGCAGCCATCGGCGCCATCAACGCCTTTGTTTCCATCTGTGGTATGGTCCTCCTTCTATCTGGGCTCCAGTACAGTCACTCCGCACTCCGTCTACACTCCCGGACTGTCCACCTGCGAGCGTTAGTTGGAGCAATTCATCGTGCTCCAGCTCGGCCTGCCTCGCCCTCCTTCCCAGGGAAGTCCAAGTTTCATTACCTCCAGCCCGTCTGCCCTGCCTTGCATGACAGAGATTGAGTTGCAATCATGTCTTGTTTCCTCATCCGCCTCATCGTCTCTCGTGTCCTCTACCCCTCTTTATAATGATGTCGCTTGGCTTGATGATTGGCATTCTCTGTTCGCGCCACCGTCCACCGCATTTGCATCCCTTGCTTGTTGCCGCGTGACTGTTAGTGATTTGGCAACTCCGGTCAAGGACCAATACCGAGACTTGGATCATTGACTCCGGGGCCACGCATCACATGACCACCTCTTACAAGGCCTTCAGTGTGCTTGGTCCTGTTGGCGATGTGTCTGGTGTCCAGACGGGCTCCGGACAGGTGTTACCTGTCCGCGGTATAGGCGTCGTTCGTTTCCATGGTCCTGCCGGTGATGTTTTCGTGACCGACGTCCTCTTCATCCCAGGTCTTGAGCTCAACATTCTGTCAACTACCCTTGACCGCATGAGCATGGACGTTCTGCACTCGTGTGGCGTGGCCACTGTGTCGTTACGTCTGTCCGGTCTTGTCATTCTGCACGCCACCGCCCGTGGTAACATGTGGCACGTACCTCATCTGTCCTCCCATCCCCCCATCCCCTCCCCGTCCGCCCTGATGGGCCATGTCTTTGTCACCAGCACCCTGTCCCCGCAGCTCACCCGTCTCTTGCACTGCCGCCTTTGCCATATGCACTCTACTGCGGTCGACAGCATGCTCCGTACCCGGCCAGCCAAGGGCCTAGACCTGGACTCCTTCCCGTGGCCGTGCCCCACGGAGTGCATTGATTGCGCTCACGACAAGATGTACCGCTCCACCTACCCCCAGTCCTTCTCTCGTGCATCCACCCTTCTAGACCTCGTCCATTCTGATTTCATGGGTCCTCTCCCTACTGAGTCTGTTCGGGAGTATGGCCACTATGTCCTCATCCTCACTAACGACTACTCCCGCTACCGTTGGGTCTTCTGCCTTCGGCAGAAGAGCGATGTCGCTCTGACCATTCAGGACTAGCTTGTCTGTGCCGAGCGTGAGTGTGGTCCACCTCTCCACTGCTTTTGCTCTGATCGCAGTGGCGAGTACATGGGAGAGACCATGACTCTCCTCGCCTCCCGCGGTATCCACCACGAAACATCGGAACCTTACACACCAACCCAGAACGACGTCTCCGATCGGTGGAACCGCACCATAGCTGCCGCCGTCCGCACCATGCGAGTCGAGTCAGGCCTCTCTAATGGGTTCTACTTCGAGGCCATGGCCTACATGACGTGGGTCTGGAATCGGATTCCCCACGGACCCCTTTCCCGCCAGTCTACGCCGTACCAGCACAGGCAAGGTCAGCGTGATGACCTCCGCCCCGCTCGTGTCTAGGGCTGCGTAGCCATTGTATAGCTACCCGCCCCCGCAGCAGGGAGGCAAGCTCGCCTCCAGTGGCCGTCCTTGCACCTTCCTCGGTGTCTCCCGTCAATCCAAGGCCTGGCGCTTCTGAATCCCTCCCGGCACTGCATCGTCAAGAGCCACGATACCCTCTTCTTTGAGGAGATTTTTCCTCGCGACCTCGTCCACTCTGGCTCGTCAGTGTCCCTCCCGTCTCAGGGGGGAGTGGTGAGTCCGTTCCCCATCCTACCGCTTCTGAGCCACACATCACATGGTCCCTCCGCGCCGGTAGCCCCAGTCGTGTCCACTGGCTCCTCCGAGCTGGCATCCCCAGTCGCATCCACGAACTCCTCTAGGCCGGCAGCCCCAATTGCGTCTGCTGGCTCCTCCAGGCTGGCATCCCCAGTCGCGTCCCTTGGCTCCTCCGGGCCGACAGCCCTAGTCGCATCCGCTTGCCCCTCCGGGCCGGCAGCCCCAGTCACGTCCACCCGCTCCTCCGAGCCGGTAGCCCCAGTCGCGTCCGCTGGCCCCTCTGGGCCGGCAGCCCTAGTCGCGTCCGCTAGCCCCTCCAGACCGGCAGCCCCAGTCGCGTCCGCTGGCCCCTCTGGGCCGACAGCCCCAGTCGCGTCCGTTGGCCCCTCCAGGTCGGCAGTCCTAGTCGCGTCCGCTGGTCCCTCTGGGCCGGCAGCCCCAGTCGTGTCCGTTGGCCCCTCCGGGCCGACAGCCCTAGTCGCGTCCGCTGGCCCCTCCGAGCCGTCAGCCTAAGTCGCATCTGCTGGCTCCTCCGGGCCGGTAGCCCCTGTCGCGTCCCTTGGTCCCTCCAGGCCAATAGCTCGTGTCGAGTCCTCTGGTCCTTCCGGGCTGGCAGACCCGTCCGCGTCCACCGGTCCCTTCACACAAGCAGCTCCGTATGCCTCCGCCAGCACCTTGGACTTGGTACCATCTACTGCCATACCGCGCTACATACGTGGCCCAGCAGCAGCCTCCGAACCAGGCCGTCCGTGAGCGCGCAGATCACGATACCACGTGTTCTGGTGCCTCGGTCCCCCGTCGCCCCACGTGTCTCTTCCACTCCCACGACAGTGAGTGGGGACCCTCGCACGAAGGCCTTTGGCCTAACCACTTCAGCCGTCATTGCAGACCTCCACCCGGACTCCGCACTGGGCTACGCCATGCTCCATCAGGAGCATTGGCATGCTGTCATGGCTGCAGTCACACGTGTCGCACCTGGAGCTCGAGGTGCACACGCCCTTGGAGTCTACTCCACGGTGCGCCCAAAGGATCGAGCCACCCTATGCGAGGCTTGTTCCTCCCTTGAGGCCAGATATTTGCCCCAGTTGGCGGATTCTCTACTAGCCGGGCGCTCTGCAGCCTGGTTGCCCATCACGGGTGGGAGTTGCATCAGATGGACGTGAGCAATGCTTTCTTCCATGGCCCGCTGGAGGGTGAGGAGCTCTACATGGTACATCCTCCAGGCTTCGATGACGGCACTGGGAAGGTCTGGCAGCTGCGAAAGGCCCTCTATGGCCTGAAGCAGTCACCTCAGTGCTGGAACCAAGATATTAGTCGCATGCTCCTCCACGGTGGCCTCCTGCGGAGTACTACTGACCGCGCACTGTTCATCACCCCGCAAGGCCAGACCTTCGCCACTGTCCTGGTGTACGTGGATGATCTCCTCATTGCATCGCTAGACGTGGCTACCATCCAGCGTGTCAAGGACCTACTGCACTTCGCCCATGAGATGAAGGATCTCGGGTCTGCCCGAGTCAACCTCGGCATGGAGCTCGAGCATGATCGCTCCCAGGGCATCCTGCACGTCCATCAAGCCGCCGATGTACAGACTCTGTCCACTTGCTTCGCTGAGGACTTGCCCCTCGTGCCGAGCGCATCCTCACCCATGTCACCCGATGGCCAGGCAAAGCTGAAGAGCTCTGACCGAGCCATTGTGGGGGAGCCAGTTGACGTGACCTCGTATCTACGAGTCATCGGATCACTGATGTTCCTGGCGACAACGACGCATCTAGATATCGCGTTCGCCGTCAACCTCCTGGCTCAGTTTTCTCAAGGGCCGCGTCACCTCCACTTCAAGGCCGCAATCCGAGTATTGCACTATGTCATCTCAACTCCGTGGCGAGGTCTCATGTTCCGCCGATAGTCGTTTGTTGTCGCGGTGGGCTACACCGACAGTGACTAGGCCGGCAGTTCGGACAGTAAGAGCCGCACAAGTTGGATCTTTTTGGTTGGCGGCACGGCAATGTCCTGGCGCAGTGGCAAGCAAGGGTGCATTGCACGTAGCACTGCTGAGGCTAAGTAAGTAGCCCTTGGTTCAGGCGCATGTGAGAGCATGTGGTTGCATCGTCAATCGTCCGAGTTGCGTCAGTCCATCGCATCCATCACGTTGCATTATGACAATGAGAGTGCCATGGCCATCGCCGACAATGACGGCGTGCATCACAAACGCACAAAACACATCAATGTTGAGTATCACTATGTGCGTTCATTATTGTATGACGGCAGCGTCAGTATTGTGTGGGTTGAGAGAGCACGGCAGCTAGTTGACCTCTTCACCAAAGCACTGAAGCACGACGCGTTCAAAGGACTGTGAGATTAGTCGGTATGCGTCCGTGAGTTGCACTATTTGTTTTGGCCTGCATTTCTATGTGCCCTGGGGGAGTCTGTCTGTTGAATGTGTCGCGGCCCGCCCATGTGCACTACGCCTGTGAGTCATGGGGGAGTGTTGGTTTCTTCACATCTCTCATTGTGCTGTATTGTGTCCTCCCGGCTTGTGTCCATTGGCGTGCAGATGACTGACGGCGAGACTCAACGCTGCTGAAGTGTTTTCCGGTGGAGCCGGTGCACCATGAGGCCTACACGCAGCTCGCTGGAGCCTCCTCCCTGCGACAACGTGCTCAGCTCCATCGGCAGGCCTCCTCGGCGGTCGGGCCACCGGCGGTCAATGCCACCGCAGATGCTGTCTGCATTTGTCCAGCGCTGGATGTGACTGTACTATTGCATCTGCGGCATCATGCTTTGTCTAGGGTCCATGTCTCATGTTGCATAGCATTGTTTGGCATCATGGACCATTGTAGGCACTGCCTGGGTTCGGACAGCCATAACTCTTTGCTACTATTTTTCTAGCTATTTTTTACCGTACGACTGTACTTGCAGCATCGGTATTATGGTATGGTCTAGTTTTCAGGCAAAACGGACGACGCCCGCGTTTTGGACTGTTGTCTGTCTGGCAGGGCTCACTGAGAAAACCCTGCCTGCCAGAAAATAGGTCTAGGTCTATTATCTCATTGGCTGGTTAGCTGAGTAACGAGCTCTACAGAGCTGGGGGGAGGGGGGGCTAGAACTTGGAGGGGTCTCCCATTGTTGTTCATTGTTCGTTTCTAATCAGTCAGTCACTTTCAGTTTTCAGCTGCTTTTTGGCGCTAACACTGGCGCGCGCATTTTTGAGTAATAAACCAAGAGCATCCAGACTTAGACTCTAGAGCCGCAGACTAAGGGACGAGCACACTGAGCAACGAGCGTGGGAGCTCGCACGCTGCGTCAACAACGCTACTGCCCCAACCTGATGCCTAGCAGTTCGAGCTGTTCTGAGTAACAAACACCAGAGCTCTCAGACTTCAGCTCTGGTGCAGCACACTGAGGGGATAGCTTAAGCAACGAGTGTGGGTTCCCGCACGCTGCATCAACAATGTTGCTCCCCCAACCTGCTGCTATAGGAGATTTTCAGCTGTGGAGTCGAACCTGAAAGACAGCTTCCTAGCACTGCTGTCACTGGCGCGGCAGTACAAGCCGGCCAGCTAACTCACTAGCACACACAGGTGAAGGTGAGAGCAGCAAGGGGTTGGCTAGGGACACAAGTACAAGTGTCAAAAGCTGCAAAGTGTTGAATTGTGCAGAGAGAGATGACAACTAAGGCCAGAACAGCCTAAATAGTGTCACAGCCCTAGTGGATGTGCACACACGCGGCGCACAAGGGCGCTATTTTCTAGCAGGACAATACAGTGGCCAAAACACAGTTTTGACCATAACTCTCTGTCGACATATGAGAACGACGAGCCATTTGAACGAGAACGGCCGCATTGTAAGATCTACATCCTAATAGGCTGCATGCCTATGTGCTGTCCCACAGCACGAATCTAAAAACTATGAGAGTCTTCTTGGCGCCACTCGCCACCGGCCGCCGGTCTTCTGCCACCATTACCAGTCTCAAGGATCTGCACATGGATGGACATGAGCCGAGGGGTCACCGTAAGCCGTGTACGACACACACAACAACACTCCCCCATGACCGGAGGGCGAAACACGTCCATGCACATGCAGACACTGACACTATATTGAGCAGGAAACGCGCAACCGCTGCACGTAGCAAGCACATCACAGGCAAGGTGGCACATGAGGAATCAACCTGCAGCAGGGATGGGGCAGTGTCCCACGGAACGAGTGGCCGCATGAAACTTCGAACGACCCAGAGCCTTGGTCAGGAAATCCGCGCACTGCCTGTCAGTGCCCACATGGATGACTCGGATCTCACCACGATCAACCAGATCATGCACGAAGTGGTGCTCGACATTGATGTGCTTAGATGTGCTCATGGAACACACCTAAGTTCTTGGCGATGGCCTTCGCGCTCATGTTGTCACACTGGAGAACCACAGGGGGAATGGACTGACGCAGTTCACGCAACAGACGGACGAGCCAGACACATCCCGCTACACCGGTACCTAGGGCAACATACTCTGCCTCAGTAGTGCTACGTGCGATACAGCCCTGCTTCTCGCTTCGCCAAGACACTACCGTGCCTCCAATGAGAAAGATGTAGCCGGTGCAGCTCTTGCCATCTAGACTCCACGCCCAAACGTTGTCTGTGTACCCATCGAGCACAACGGCTACCTGCTTGCAAAAGCACAGGCCGAAGCGTGCAGTGGACAGGATGTATTGCACACACCAGACTCCGGCTTTCCAGTGTTCGCTGGCATGGAGCCTACGAGAACTTGGCGAGCAGGTTGAGAGTGAAGGCAATGTCGGGCCGTGTCGTGGTGGCCAGGTACATGAGCGAGCCGATGACTCGCAGGTACAGGGTCACATCGACTGGCTCCCCAAGGTCAGCAGGGTCATCCGCCTTCAGAGCGGCCTGCCCCTCAGGGGTCATGGGCGTGGAGGCTGTGCGGATGGCAGCGAGGAGGTCGTCAAAGCGCTCCCCCACAATCTCTGTGTAGCATCCCTGATGGACACAGAGTGTGCGGCGGACACGGTCACGCACGATCTCCATCTCCAAGAAAATGGAGGCCTCACCAAGATCTTTCACCTTGTAGGCTGAGGAGAGAACGGCCTTAGCAGCGTTCACTGCTCTCAGGTCGG
The DNA here is from genome assembly GCA_023375785.1 of Penium margaritaceum. NCBI lineage: Eukaryota > Viridiplantae > Streptophyta > Zygnematophyceae > Desmidiales > Peniaceae > Penium > Penium margaritaceum. The sequence continues at coordinate 161,899 of SZWC01002699.1, forward strand.
GCGAGGCAATCAGAACATCGTCCACGTAGACGAGGATGGCAGCGAGCGGTGCCGGGGACTGTGAGAGGAATAGGGATGGGTCAACATCACTCTGAACGTACCAAGCGCATCTCAGCGTGCTGGTGATCCCCTGGTTCCAACAGCAAGGTGACTGTTTCAGGCCGTACAAGGCCTTCCGCAGCCAGTATACGCAACCGGTGCCATCCTCAAAGCTGGGTGACTGGACCATGTAGATCTCCTCCTCAAGGTCCTCGTTCAAGAATGCGTTGTTGACATCCATCTTATGGAGTTCCCAATCGTACTGTGCCGCCTGGCTCAGCAGCGTAAGCGTGGTCGTCATATGCCCAACAGGGGCAAAGGTCTCAGTGTAGTCCACGCCACGGACCTGAGAGAAGCCTTTCGTTGTCAAGCGCGCTTTGTAGCGCTCCACAGTGCCGTCTGGCTTTAGCTTTTTGCATAGAACCCACTTGGCCTTGATGGCCTTTCGGTTCTTTGGCAAGTCCACCAGTTCAAAGACGCCGTGCTCTCGGATGGCATCGAGCTCAGCCTGGCAGGCAACGCGCCACTGCTCAGCGTCGGAGGCTGACAAGGCCTCAAGCACACTGGTGGGATCGAGAGACAGTACTGGTGCACTGCGTGTAGCCTGGGCATACGCCGCAGAGGGAGGGTCCACCGTCACCATGGCCTCAGCGACGTCACGAGCAAGACCGCGCTCATGAGCAAGTAGTGCTATACCAGTGGCACAGCCACGGTGAACCTCGGTGAGGCCGCGAGCACTCAGGCCGAGGGCCTTCATGCCCGAATCACCGCTGACAACGCTGCGCGTGGGGCGTGGGCGGAGACGTCCGCCAGGTACCCATGTGTAGGGTTCCGACGGGGCAGGAGCAGTGGGTGCTGTTGACTCACATGCCTGTGTAGACTACACGGCAGGCGCGCCACTCAAGGCTGGTGTGGCCTCATCAACGGGGGACGGGGCCACTACACACACAGACATGTCCGCGGCCGGAGGCAGGGACGGCTCAGAGCCAGACACGAACGCGGATGCACGATCTGGCAGAGCCTCAGACGCGGAAGCAGGCGCAGGATCCGGCAGAGCCTCAGACGCGGAGACATGCACGGGATCCAGCAGAGGCTCAGACGCGGAGACAGACTCGGAAGCAGACTGGGACACAGGCAACAGCGGAGAGTCGGGGGCAGAGGAGTGAGCCACAGATGGGGCGGGGCCCGGGGTGCCGGTGGGCACAGCCTCTGGGGACAGCCCCTGGGGTGTCGACGACGGAGTGACTGTACTGGACGGGGGTACTGTGCCAACCGTGCCAGGAGCCTCCCCCACACTACGGGGTCCGGGACATGCAGGGGCATGCGCAGCACGTAGAGCGTGGATGCAGGCAAGGTTGCAGAAGGCAAGATGCTCGAATAAGAGAGCGTCACGGGACTCCGTGATGCGGCGTCGCTCAGGGTCCTAGAACCGCCAGGCCTTGGACTGTGGGGCGACGCCAACGAAGGCACAAATGTGACTCCGCGGAGAAAGCTTGCTCCCCTGCTGCTCCAGTGTGAACCACACGCAGGCAAGGGAGCCCCACACACGGGCCAGGTGCGACGCCCATACCATAGTTCGTAGGGCGTGCGATGCCCGGGGAGGGGGCCGTGGGGAAGGCAGTTCCAGACCCAGGTCATGTACGCCATGCCCTCGAAGGCAAAGGCCTCAGGCATGGCGCTGTCAATGCGCATGGCGCGAACCGCATCCTCCATGGTGCGGTTCCAGCGCTCTGAGACACCATTGTGCTGGGGGGTGGCAGGAGCGGAGAGGTTGTGGAAGATAACAAGCTCGGTGAAGGAGCGATCCATGTCACTGAGGTACTCGCCACCGCGGTCTGAGCGAAAGGTTTGAAGGCGGTAGGGAGACTGGCGCTCGGCCATGACCAGCCAAATGCGGATGGCAATGGCGGCATCGCTCTTCTGACGCAGATTGTAGATCCAGCGCATGCGCGTGAAGTCATTAATCAATGTCAGGACGTAGCGACCGTGGTCCTCCTGAAACTCGACAGGGAGGGGACCCATGAGGTCGGAGTGGACAAGCTCCAAGGGCCGACTAGCCCTGGAGATAGATGTGGGATAGATGGACCGGTGCATTTTGCCTTCAGCACAGGCCAGGCAATCGGTTGTGGGCGGTGCCTCGAAGGATGCCGCATCAAGACCGAGAGCGGGCTGAGTACGGACTAGCCTGTCGACAGCCCCCAGGTGCACATAACAGAGGCGGCGATGCAGGAGACGGTGGTGCTCTGGGGATAGAGCACCAGCGACGAAAACACGAGCAGTGGGAGACGGAGGCAAAGGGGGTCCACTCGCGCAGGACCCAGAAATGTGATACAAATCATCGACGACCGTCCCACTAAGGACGGTCTCCTCGGTGTCACGCACAAAGATGCGAGCATCGGCAGCTGTGTGCATGACGCCCAGGCCCATCTTGGTGCAAACACGGACAGACTGCAAACTGAGTTCCAGATCAGGGACAAAGAGGACGTCCGAGATGTATACGGGACCAGCGGGCCCGGTGAACTGCACAACCCCAACACCCTCGACAGGGACCTCATGGCCAGCTGCAATGCGAAGAGAGCGAATAGTGCCAAGAGGATCCAGGACGAGAAAGGCGTCACGGAGACACGTCATGTGGTGGGTGGGGCCAGAGTCAACGACCCAGGTGGTGTCGGTGACACGCGTACAAGGGGCAACGTGGCACTCGGCAACGGAACAAGGCGTGGCAGCAGGACGCTCAGCGGGGGACACAACAAGGCGACCAGCGGAGCGCACATGAGCCGCAAGCAACCGAGACACATCGTCAGGTCCTTCACGCACACACGGCTGGGCATGGAGACCACCACAGGCATCATCACGCAACGACACAGACAGTCCACAGGCAGTAGGACCCCTCGACTCAGTCAACTCACTCGCACCTCCCTGAGATGAGCGCAGGGCGAGAAGCTGGTGCAGCTCGGTGATTGTTCTGTCGCGTTCGGCAAGCGCCTGGTCGTGGGGATGCGCGGAGGAGCCTGCTGTGGCGGCGGACTCCTCTGGGACGGCTGCGATAGTGGCGGTCGAGCGGGCAGTCGCACGGGACGTCTGGCACATGCGCGCCTCGTGCGCTTGCTGCAGCCCACGGGTGACCTTCGCCCAGTCCAACGGGCGTCTAGTCAGACGAGTGCAATCAGGATAGCGATGGTCAACTCCACAGTTGAAACACACGAGCCGGCGGCCCGTTGTGCTGCCGGATCCACTGCTGCCACTACTACTGCTGCTGCCGCCGCTGCTGCTGCTGTTGTTGCGGCTGACACTACTGGTGCTGGTGCCGTTGCTGGTTCCGCCGCTGGAAGCACCACTTGACGATTTGCGGCCCTTCTTTCCCTGAGCTGGGGCTACTGTAGCTGTACACGGCGGGGAGGGGGATGCGGCGGCAACTACAGTTGAAGCGGTGCTACGGCAAGCGCGGTTCGCGGCGTCCATACCGGCGACCTCCAGGAAGTGAATGGTGGCCCAGCGCAGCAGGGTCCCGTCGCTCGCCATGTCACGAAGCAGAGTCTGGTCTAAGTTGCTGAAGACGTGTCCATAGTCGAGGTGAATGCCATAGAGGATGATCTGGAGTGTGGAGTACTGCACAGGGGCATCGTCTCCCAGCTCCTCATACAGCTGCATCACCCAACGCCAGTAGTCAGCTGTAGACTCTTGAGCAGTCTGGCTGAGGGAGTTGAAGTTGGGGAGGTGCTGGGACGTCAGGGCCAGGGTGGCGCCCTCAAAAAGAGTGACAGCCGATGTCCACGCCTCGCGAGGGTTAGCTCCTGAGCCGGTTAGCGGATCGCCAAGGAACCGACTGAAGTCCTTGGTGAAGTCTGGGGCGGCCTTCATCAGACCGGAGGCGGCACGGACCGCCATCTGCGTCTGGGCGGGGGCAGACGCCTGGTAGGGGGTGAGGTAGTAGGCGAGGACTCCCTCGCTCATGGCCCACATGCAAAAGCGCGGCTCCCATGACTTGTAATCGTTCCCAATCTGGAAGATGGGAGGGTCCGCCTCAAACCACTTGGGTGGCTTGACCGTCGGTAGAGCGACGGCTGAAGCCACCGCGGAACCGGGCATAGAGGAGGCAACCCCCTTACCCAGGCGAGCCCGTAGAGCCAGCTCCTCAAAGCTCAGAGGGCAGCGAGACGAGCTCAGGCCGGCGTCGATACTGGAGCTCATACCCTAGAGGGCGGCATTGGCCTCACGTGCTCTGCGGCGGGCCTCTAGGCTGATGAGGCCTGCGTGCTCGCAGCACCTCCTCCTCACCCTCCTCGCCAGAGTCTGAGAGAGTCTCCGCAACCTCGTCTGCATTGCCGCTGGGAGTGAGGTGGTCCTCGCTCGGGTCTGCTAACGGGTGCTGCTGCTAGTACTGGGCCTGCTACTACTGAGGCAGTAGGCCCCTGATCAGATCCTGCAGCTCAGCGACCTGCTTCGTCAGAGTGTTGCGACTCTCCGCCTGTAGGTCAGCCAACGCGCGCACTTGGCACGCCAATGTCGTCAGGCTTGGTGGCCGCTGCTGCTTTTGCTGTTGTGGCGGCTGCTGCTGTTGCTGCTACTACTGCTGCTGCTACTGCAGAGGCTACTGCTGCTATGGCTGCTGCTGCTGTTGCTGCTACTACTACTGCTACTGCTGCGGTAGCAGCTGCTGCTGCTCCTGCTGATGCAGCTGCCGCTGTGGCGGCGCCCGATGTTGGTCGCTGACGGAGCTGCCATTGGCAGCTGCGTCAGTGGTGGCAGTGGCAGGGGTTTGCTTCGGTGCTGCCGCGGAACGCTGCCGCCGATTACTGCCACGGAACACTGTCGCAGAATGCTTCCGTTAAATACCACCGCGGAATGCTACCGTGGAACACCTTCCGCGGAAAACTTCCGCGGAAAGCCGCCACGGAACACCGGGGAATTGCAGCTGCTGCAGTCGTGCCGATGCGGAACAAGGTGGGATGCCACGATCTGCGAGGTACCACCGTCGGTGCGTTCCACAACCACCGCGGAGCGGCCGCGTCTGGCGACCGCGGAACGTCGCGGAACTATCGCGGACTTGCGATCGCAGAGCACCGGCGAGCAGCACCGGCGTGTTCCGGAATCGCCGAGGGGCTCCGGCGGCGGAATGACACGGACCCGCAGAACACCACGGATCTGCCGCGGCACCGTCACCGCGAGGTGACGTACTTGGAACGCCGCGTGCCACCACGGCACCGTAGGTGCGTTCCGCTGCGGCCGCGCAGTTGCCGCGTCCACAGCGGAGGCCTCGTCGCCGCGGAGCACCGCGGATTTTGCGCAGAGCGGCTGCTGCTGTCGCGGAGCGGCCGCGGAATGGCTGCGGAGTTCTTAAAAAAAAAAAAAGGTCGGAGTGGTAGTGGGCCCTCCCAGGACCTCCCGCCGAGGCAGTGGGCACTGCTGCTGCTGCTACTCAAGGCAACGGCTGCAGTTGCTCATGGCTACTGCGATTGCTGCGTTTCTGCTACACAGCTGTGCGAGCACTGGCTCGCTGCTCTGATACCATGAAAGACAGCTTCCTAGCTCTGCTGTCGCTGGCGCGGCAGTACAAGCCGGCCAGCTAACTCACTAGCACACACAGGTGGAGGTGAGAGTAGCAAGGGGTTGGGTAGGGACACAAGTACAAGTGTCAGAAGCTGCAAAGTATTGAATTGTGCAGAGAGAGATGACACCTGAGGCCAGAACAACCTAAATAGTGTCACAGCCCTAGTGGATGTGCACACACGCGGCGCACAAGGGCGCTATCTTCTAGCAGGACAATACAATGGCAAAAACACAGTTTTGACCATAACTCCCTGTAGACATGTCAGAACGACGAGCCGTTTGAACCAGAACAGCCGCATCGATGAGATCTACTTTCTGATAGGCTGCACGCCTACGTGCTGTCCCACAGGACGAATCTAAAAAATACGAGTCTTCTGGGCGCCAGTTGCCGCCAGCCGCCGGTCTTCTTGTTAGTGTTTGACACACACACAAGTGACCTCTTGTCTCCACCCACCCACTCACTCACTCACTGCAGGTGACTGAACACCATTGAAGCCATGGTCTAAGCAAGGCTGTTCGGGTGCAAAGCAGGATTGATCCCAGCCATCCTCATGCCCTTCTGTGGTGGAACCATGCAATTCTCAGTGGTTGAGTGTGAGCCACTCGGTGGCTGAACTTGAGAAATTACTTGAGGTGATGCATGCACCACATACGCTCGTAGTCGATGTGGTTTCTGGAATTGTGTTCATGCATGCTGTGCAGGTTGTTTGGTTCTTGCCCGGGTTGCTGATCCTACGGGGCCACACACTCAGTCGCTCTGAGGTGTGAGAAATCGCGGCGGTGTTTTGCCCACCGGTCAGGTTTGACCCCGGGGTGGCGACTGGGCCCCACTTCGAGTCACTCGAGTGGGTGGCCCGGCCAACTGCGGCTAAGACCTCGCTTGCTCGTTACTCACGTACTTGTTGTTCTCACGTGTTCTCTCAACCACGTTTCTCACCTCTCTCGTCCCACCCTGTCCATGGATGTCTCTCCTTCCTAGACTGGTGTGTGTGAGAGCTTAAGGCGGCCTCTTGCCGCTGCCTACNGACCCCGGGGTGGCGACTGGGCCCCACTTCGAGTCACTCGAGTGGGTGGCCCGGCCAACTGCGGCTAAGACCTCGCTTGCTCGTTACTCACGTACTTGTTGTTCTCACGTGTTCTCTCAACCACGTTTCTCACCTCTCTCGTCCCACCCTGTCCATGGATGTCTCTCCTTCCTAGACTGGTGTGTGTGAGAGCTTAAGGCGGCCTCTTGCCGCTGCCTAGTGGTATCAGAGCAGGAGGGATCACTCCCTCCGCTCCATCGATTCGGGACCCTTGGAATAGAGACGCCGAGGGAGTGCAACGACGTCACGTCGTCGGCACTCATTCTTTGCACCCTCGGCCCGTGGCACCACACCATGTGATGCCTCACAATAGCAGCACTCTACCGTCGCCTCTCTAGGCTAAGGGTGCTGCTCAACCTAATCCCGAACACCGCACTCCACTCTCGGATCCTTGCGGCTCTCTTCCCTCCTCCCGCAGCAGCAGCTCCTTGACGATCTCTGTCTACGTGGGTTCAGGCCTCTCGTCTCTCCCACTGCTGCGGCCTGCTTCTCCGGCTCCGCATCTCGGAGTCGCTGCCGAGCCCGCGTGCATTCTCGCACCGGGCGCTCCTCTTGTCCGTACCTCACAGCCACATCGGCAGCCGCATCTGCGGCGTGAAGTACCGCCCTGGCTTCACCACCGGAGTCAGAGCCTATCCCCTTGTCACCAAGGGGTTGGCGCGAGCAAGCACGCACGGACGAGATACTCGCGTGCTACGAGGCGGAGGAGCTGCGCGCTTGGGAACGTCGCAGCCGGTGTCACAGCCCAGGCTACCACCCGGGGGAGGACTACGACCCCGCGGAGCACCTTGCGTACACCAACGCCACGGAGTACGCGACCTACTGCCAGTCCGCGTCCGACGACTCTCCAACGGTGCAGAACGCACCAGCCACGGAGCCACCACGTGAGCAACATCGTCCTGCATCACCTGTAAGCTCACCTGTTGCTCGTAGAACCCGTCAGTAGAGTCTTCGTCTTCGTGCCGCCCATTCTGGGGTAGCACCAACTGTGGAAGCAACAGTTAGACAGCAGACAAAGGATTCTGATCACCGCACTGCCTCACCAGCAGCGTCGTAGCCAGCGACACCCGTCCCTGTATCCTTTGACACCTTTTTAGTGCTAGAGACTGCGCTTGTTTCTAGCTCGGCTGTTGCGTCCACTTTTGCAGCCACGGCCCGTGCGGCACGTGCCCCTGCTACCACCGCAGCGAGGTGGGCGATTGACACTTACACTGCCAAAGCTGTTGATTAGGACCCCCTTGCTGCAGCCACTGTCAACATCGCCACTCAGATTGCAGCTGCAGCTGACTCCATTGCATCCACAGCAGCTTCAGCTGCCACATCACTCTCCAGTGCGGTCACATCCATTCGCGACTCTACCGCTCAGGTGTCGACTACTGCAGCATCCTCACCCTTCGGCCCTCAGGTCCGCCTCTTGGTCACAGCTGCAGCAGCCATATCAGCTCTCACTGGTGCAGCCCTCATTGGAGTTGCCTGCTTCATCGTCTCTGCTTCCTCTTCTGTAGCAGCCATTGCGGCATCAGTTGCCGCAGCACTGTCTCCCTTGTTCAGTCTACACCGCTAGGCTAGGTGAGCAACCTCTCTCCCACCACTTGGAGCTTGCTTGCCTTCTCTTCCTCTACTCTCTATATCTGCTTGCACCTTCCTTCCTTTGGCTGTGCAGCATTACCACTACAGACCCACTCTTATCTCTCCACGCCCACTGGGGCAAGGGAAACTCTGCCCGAAAAATCTTGTCAGCCTCTTGCGTTGCACGTCATGCCTGTTGACGACGATCAGTATGCGGCACTGCAGGAAGAGCTGCGCAAAGAGCGCGCAGCTCTCCAAGCAGCTCTCACTCCACAGCGTGCCGCTGAAGACAAATTGCGTGCCGAGCAGGGCGATCAGGACACATATGTAGACCACATCACCGACCTTGTCCTCAACCGTCTGTAGCCTGTCTTGCGCTCCACGCCTGCGCTCTCTGCTGCTGCTGACATCGCTGCTGCCTTTTCTTCCAACCTCGCTTCCGCATCCACCAGCACTGGCTGTCAGCACTCTGACCCTGTGGCAGCTGCAGCCGCTGCAGGTGCCGCCACTGTTAAACCCCTCATGCAGCCTGCGCACCGCAAGCCAGACTTCGACTCCACACCAGCTCACTTCACCTCTAATCTCTCTTTCACGTCCTGGGAGGTTTGCTTCAGCGCTTGGGCGCAAGGTGAGCAGCTTTGGGAATACTACCTGCCTAATCCCGCTGCTCACCCCCCTTTTGTTCCCACTGATGCTGATTCTGCACACGCTGTCCATGCACTCATTCGCGCTGGCCCTGATGACCTCACTGATGAGATCGGGCCCTACAATGCTGACACTTCGCGTCGCACACCCGCTGACCCTGTTGGTGCCTATGCACTCATCAAGCGTCGCACCACTGTCACTGGTCACGCTGCACAGAGCGTTCTGACTGTCCAGTTCAACACTCTGTCCATGCGTGCTGATGAGACTACGGACGCCTATTGGGCTTGCAGTCTGCGTCTGCTGAAGGACCTCGGCAAAGCTGCCCCTGGACAGCTCTTAGCCGTTCTGTCCATTGTCAATGGCCTCATCCCCGAGCTGTCCGACATCTTCAGGGAGGTGAAAGCCTTTGAGCTTGAGCGTCTTGCTGCTGAACCTGTGCCTGCTGATTCGCCACTGGGCATTGGTGCCCTTTGGGAGTTCACCTCCCAACGCCTCACTGACTGGTGGAGTGCCCTCCAGAACAAGTGCATTCATCGTGCTGCCACTGCCGCCACGACCACAGCTCTTCCCTCTACCTCATCTTCTTCTTCCTCCCCTTCACCCACCTCTCTGGCCTTGTCCCTTGCACACCAAGGGAGTGGTGGGGTGGGTCGGGGCAAAGGTGGTGGACGGGGCAAAGGATCTTCTGCATCTGCTCCTGGCGGGCAATCAGGCCGTGGCAAAGGTAAGGCCACCAACTCCACCGTCGGCAGCACAACCTCCTCTTCCGCCACCTCCAGTACTGTCACATGCTGGAACTGTGGGGCCACTGGTCATTTTGCACCGAAGTGCCCGGCATCGCCCGACAACGAGCGCCTGGCCTCGGCCATGCGTGCTCACTGGGCACGCTCCTTCGGTAGTTCTGGCGCACCGGCAGCCCCCTCTCGGACCTCACCCACGCCATCACCACCCCGCCACCACTCTTCCTCCCTTGAGGCAGCTGCCTACCACACCACAGCTACGCCATCCCCTGTTCCTTACCCCTGGGGGTGGCCTCCGGGGTATGGTGGGCCGGTCTTCTACGGCCCTCCCTCCAGTGCCTATGCTGCTCCTCCTTGGGCGCCCTCGCCCTACTCTTCCCGTCGCGCGTCCGCCGGAGTCGTCATCACTCCTGACCCTCTAGAGGATGAGCGCCAGTTGGACGCTGCTCTCTTCCACGCCGTCCATCAGCTCCACCTTTGTGATGAGGGAGGTGAGAGTGACAGCTCTGGGCCAGAGCCTCTTTCGTGTGCTGTCGATGGGGCGTCACGTGGTCCAACGTCCGGTCATGTTCCCCTGATGATGTGCCGTGAATTGAAGAATGGCAATCTCTTCGTTTACCACGTTGTCTTGCTGCGTGTGGTCAGTGTCTCGTCCCGCATGTTACCGTTGCTGCTGTGAGTCGTGACCCCGCCCTCGTTCGTGCGTCCGGGGTCTTCTGGATCCTTGACTCCGGCGCCACTCACCACATGACCTCGTCGCGTGCATCCTTTGTATCTCTTGGCCCCATTGGCTCTATCCATTTTATTCGCACTAGCTCTGGTCAGCTGCTGCCTGTACAGGGTGTTGGTGTTGTCCGCTTTGTTGGCCCTGGGGGGGAACTGTTCTTGCCTGATGTCCTGTATGTTCCATCGATTGAGCTGAGTCTGCTCTCTGTCACCACGCTCGACGACCAGGGCATGGACTTCTCCTCCAACCGCGGCATTGCCTGTGTCTCTCATCGCATCTCTGGCCGCATTCTTCTTCACGGCACGCGCTGCGATCGCCTGTTTTGCGTTCCTACCTTCGCGCCGGTGCCTACTACTGTCGCCCATGTGCATGTTGCTCGCTCTCTCTCCCCTTCCCAAACTCAGCTGCTGCATCACCGCTTATGCCACATCCACACTACCGCCATTGATTCTCTTCTTCACACGCTACCCGCTGAGGGCTTGGATGCCAGCTCCTTCTCTTCTCCTTGTCCCCCTGGCTGCATCTCTTGTGCTCAAGGGAAAATGCATCGCTCTCCTTTCTCCACATCTGACACACGCACTTCTGCCCCTCTCGACTTGTTGCATGCTGACGTCATGGGGCCCCTGCCCCATGACACCCTTGGGGGCGCTGGTCGCTATGTGCTCTGTCTCACAGACGACTTCTCTCGCATGCGTTGGGTCTTTCCTCTCAAGAAAAAAAGTGATGTGTGTCCCATCATCGAGTCCTGGCTTCCCCAGGTCGAACTTGTGTGTGGTCGTCGTCTTCGTGTTTTCCGTTGTGATCGTGGCTGTGAGTTCATTGGGCCCACCTCCCGCTTTCTCTCCTCTCGTGGTGTCCATGTCAAGACCACCGCTCCTTACACTCCCCAACAAAATGGCGTGTCTGAGCATTGGAATCGCACCCTTGCTGACGGTGTCCACACCCTTCTTGCTGCATTGGCACTCTCTCCCATCTTCTCCTTTGAGGCCATGTCCTACATGACCTGGGTTTGGAACCGTGTTCCCCATGGTCCTCCCCCTCGCCATGTCACACCATTTGAGCGCTGGTACGGTCGCAGAGCTGACCTTCGCCTCGCTCGCGTCTGGGGCTGTGTCGCCACTGTCTGGCTTCCTGAGGACCTACGCGATGGCAAACTGAGTCCACGCGCTCACCTGTGCACCTTCCTTGGTGTCTCGGCCATGTCCAAGGCCTGGCGTTTCTGGGATCCAGATCGCGCCCGGGTAGTCGAGTCCCGCGATGCTCTCTTCTTTGAAGATTTTTTTCCTCGCGATTTGTCTCGATTCGCTCCTCCTTCCTCCTTGTCCTCGCTCTGTTAGCTTGGGAGGGGTGGGTCTACTCCAGCCTCCGTTCTCGCTGGTCCGTCTTCCTTGAGCTTGCCCCCCCGTGGTCCTTGTCCTGTCTCTGACCTTGCTGATGCGTATTCCTCTTCTCCCGCGTCCTCTTCTCCATGCCCTTCTCACACGGCCACCTCTCATACGCCTCCGGCGTCTACCCCACATTCGTCACCCTCTTCGTTGTCAGAGTCCACGCCCGTCCCAGCCAGTGTCCCTCCACTGTCTGATGGCACTACTCCACACTCTCCCCAGCGTACTGTCTCTGATGTCCCCTCACAGGCACCCTTGGTTGATGCTGAGCCAGTCTCCCCTCCAGTTTCAGAGGCACCTTCAGTTGTGCTTGAGCCCAGACGTCTGTCTCGCACGCCTCTCAGTCACAGATTCGCACCCGGTCCAGTGCACCCTCCACTGCAGCTGGCTCCACAGCCAGGCCTACAGGGCTTGACGCCCTTGGTCTCGCCATCAGTGTAGTCCATCCTAGTTCAGCGGTGGGCTATGCACTTGTTGCTCATGAGTTTCTCAGTGCCTTGGATGCATCTGCAGCAGGATATGTTGCTGCCTGTTTTGCTGCGAGTGGTCTCCCTTCTCTGACCTCACTCCCTGCTGAGCCTACCACCGTGCGTCAGGCTAGGGAGGCCGCTGATGCTGAGCTGTGGGANGCCCTTGGTCTCGCCATCAGTGTAGTCCATCCTAGTTCAGCGGTGGGCTATGCACTTGTTGCTCATGAGTTTCTCAGTGCCTTGGATGCATCTGCAGTAGGATATGTTGCTGCCTGTTTTGCTGCGAGTGGTCTCCCTTCTCTGACCTCACTCCCTACTGAGCCTACCACCGTGCGTCAGGCTAGGGAGGCCGCTGATGCTGAGCTGTGGGAAAAGGCCATGCAGGAGGAGCTTAAGGCCTTGAACGAGCATGAGGTATTCGAGCTGGTGGACCTCCCACCCGGTCGTAAAGTCGTCTCAGCCCGCTGGGTACTTTGGCGCAAGCTGAAGCCTAATGGCACAATTGACACATACAAGGCACGCCTCACCGCCAAGGGTTTCTCCCAAATCCCGGGCATCGACTTTGATGAGACCTTTGCTCCAGTCAGTCGCTACACTACCGCCCGGGCTCTCTTGAGCCTGGTCGCCCAGCATGACTGGGAGTTGGAGCAAATGGATGTTAACAATGCATTCCTGCACGGTCGCCTTGAAGAGGAGATCGACATGGTGCAGCCCCCAAGCTTCACTGATGGCAGTAACAAGGTCTGGCGGCTACGTAAGGCACTGTACGGGCTCAAACAGTAACCGCGCTGTTGGAACTTGGAGATCTCCTCCACTCTGGAGAGAGGTGGCTACCACCGCAGCTCGGTCGACCCCACACTCTTTTTGAGTGCACCCTCGCAGCCCCTCGTAGCCATTCTGGTCTATGTGGATGATCTCCTTGTTGGAGTAATGCTCCTCACCATGGCAGGAGTGACTCCAAAAAGGAACATCAGAAAGACAAGCCAAGGTGGCTTAGTGGTTAATGGTGTCCACCTCTAGAGGCAGGGGCCCGGGTTCAAGTCCCACAAGATCAATTTCTGCCCTGCCTCAAGGGAGGTGGACAATAGATGCCAGGAAGCTAGCTCAACCTATAGAGTTCCTCTTAAAGTGTCTAGAAGGCCAGGGGAGGGTCCAAGAAGGTGGCACACCTTCTAGAAGGGGTGACTTGTCCTACAAGGCATCTAGAGGTGTCTTGGTCTTCTGGACACCTTCCCTCCTACTAGAAGCAAGCTGAGGAATCTAGGAAGGGGCAGAAGCTTCTAGAGGAAGGAAGGGATGCCTTCCTAGGTGGGAAAAGGACAGCCTACCAATAGACACTCTAGAAGCCATAGAATCTTCTAGGAAGCTTCAAATCTGGCATGCTTTGGTGTTCTGGAAAGCTTAGATCAGTGGCTATAAAATGCCACTGCTTGTGAGCCTTGATCAAGTGTTAA
>SZWC01002699.1:175627-186902 GCA_023375785.1 Penium margaritaceum
CCCTGCCTCAAGGGAGGTGGAAAATAGATGCCAGGAAGCTAGCTCAACCTCTAGAGTTCCTCTTAAAGTTTCTAGAAGGCCAGGGGAGGGTCCAAGAAGGTGGCACACCTTCTAGAAGGGGTGACTTGTCCTACAAGGCATCTAGAGGTGTCTTGGTCTTCTGGACACCTTCCCTCCTACTAGAAGCAAGCTGAGGAATCTAGGAAGGGGCAGAAGCTTCTAGAGGAAGGAAGGGATGCCTTCCTAGGTGGGAAAAGGACAGCCTACCAATAGACACTCTAGAAGCCATAGAATCTTCTAGGAAGCTTCAAATCTGGCATGCTTTGGTGTTCTGGAAAGCTTAGATCAGTGGCTATAAAATGCCACTGTTTTTGAGACTTGATAAAGAGTTCATTCCCAGTCAATTGAGGCCAAAACTATTGCCTCACTCTCTGACCAGTTTTCTGCCATCCTTGGAACCAGTTGCCTCCACAGTTTCAGTCTCTCTAAAAACAGTTGGTAGTATGAACCAGCCACTGCTAGGGACCCTCCAGGGTGCACACTCACCCTCAGGCCAACACTCCTCATTGCATCACCCAGTCCGGCAGCCGTGCAGTCAATGAAGACCCTCCTCCAGTCGGTCTACAAAATGAAGGACCTGGGTCCAGCTCCTGTGTTTCTTGGCATGGAGCTCGAGAGGGACCGTCAACGCATAACACTGCATGTGCACCAAGCTGCGTACATTCGCAGCCTGGGGGAGCGATTCTCTTCACTGCTTGCCGAGACCCCCACAGCATCCACACCGATGACCCCGGCAGGCCAGCATCTGCTGAAGTCGTCTGACCCATCTCAGTTGGGCAACATTGTCGACGTTGCCCATTACCTCAGTGTGATTGGATCACTGATGTACCTCGCCACCACCACCAGAGCCGATGTAGCCTTTTCGGTCAACTTCCTGGCTCAGTTCTCTCAGCAGCCTCGGTAGAAGCACCTCGAGGCTACACTGCGCGTGGTTCGCTACGCCTTGTCTACTGCACGTGTCGGCCTGTGTTACAGGTCCCAGCCCTCTGTGGTTGTTGATGGGTACACTGACAGTGAGTGGGCCCATGATGCGGATGCGCGTAGTCGCACAGGCTACGTCTTCCTTGTAGGTGGCACTACCATTTCATGGAAGAGTGGCAAACAGGGATCCGTGGCGTGCAGCTCCAGGGAGGCTGAGTATGTTGCACTCGGCGCAGGTACGTGTGAGAGTGTGTGGCTTTCTTGCTTGTTGCAGCAGCTTCGCGTGCCCATCCGCTGCATCACTCTGCGCTGCGACAACCAGAGCACTAAGGCAATTACAGAGCATGATGGCATGCACCACTCTCGCACCAAGCACATCAACATTGAGCATCACTTTGTGCGTGAGCGCATTGTCGCAGGAGATGTTCAAGTTGTTTGGATTAACACGCGTCAACAGCGTGCATACTTTCTCACCAAAGCTCTTAGCAATGGAATGTTCAAGGCAGCTGTGCATGCTGTCGGCTTGTTGCGCGCTCGTGATCCACCTGGCTAATGTGATGTTTTCGTTCCACTCGTCGTGAATCCTTGTACGTTGTGTGGGCTGTTCGTCTGTGGGTCAAGGGGGAGTGTTAGTATTTGACACACACGCAAGTGACCTCTTGTCTTCACCCACCCACTCACTCACTCACTGCAGGTGACTGAACACCATTGAAGCCATGGTCCAAGCAAGGTTTTTCGGGTGCAAAGCAGGAGTGATCCCAGCTATACTCACGCCCTTCTCTGGTGGAACCATGCAATTCTCAGTGGTTGAGTGAGAGCCACTCGGTGGCTGAAACTTGAGAAATTACTTGAGGTGATGCATGCACCACATACGCTCGTAGTCGATGTGGTTTCTGGAATTATGTTCATGCATGATGTGCAGGTTGTTTGGTTCTTGCCCGGGTTGTGTTGGTTTTTGCGCATCCCTCATTGTGCTCCGTTGTGTCCTCCCGGCTTGTGTACATCGGCGTGCAGATGACTGATGGCGAGACTCGACGCTGATGGAGCGTCATCCGGTGGAGCCGACGCACGCGGAGGTCTACTCGCAGTTTGCTTGAGCCTCCTCTCTCCGGCGACGTGCTCAGCTCCATAGGCAGGCCTCCTCGGTAGTCATGCCACCGGCGGTCACCGCCACCGCAAATTGCTGTCGGCATGTGTCCAGCGCGTCCCGTCGCGTCTGCGTCGTCATGCTCTGCCTAGGGTCCGTGTTGCGTGCTGCATGGTCCTGTTCGGCATCACAGACCACCGTAGGCACTGCCTGGGTTCGGGCAGCCATAACTCTTTACTACTATTTTTCTAGATGATTCTGACCGCACGACTACGTTCGCAGCGTCACTATTATGGTATGGTCCAGTTTTCAGGCAAAACGGACGAAGCCCGGGTTTTGGGCTGTCAGGCGTCTGGCAGGGCTCACCGAGAAAGCCTTGCCTGCCAGAAAATAGGTCCACAGCTATTTTCTAATTGGCTGGTTAGTTGAGTAACAACTTCTACACTAGTGGGGGGGGCTACAACTTAGAGGGGTCTCCCATTGTTGTTCATTCTTCATTCCTAATCAGTTACTATCAGTTTTCAGCTGCTTTCTGGCGCTAACTCTGGCGCGCGCGTTTCTGGGTAACAAACCCAGAGCTTCCAGACTTAGACTCTAGACCAGCAGACTGAGGGGGCAGCTGACTTAAGCAACAAGCGTGGAAGCCCGCACGCTGCATCAACAACGCTGCTGCCCCAACCTGCTGCATAGACTTTCCATTTTGGTATCACAGCCAGAGCGTAGCAGCAGCAGCAGAAGACTGGCGAACAGGTACCAGACAACGCCGGCGGACCCCCATACGCGCCAGTGCAGGGGAAATGCTGTCGGATTTTTTCCGACAGCATTGACCCTCCTGGTGGCGGCGTCAGATTTTTTCCCACGACCACTGGGGCAGGGGAAATGCTGCCGAAATTTTTTCAGCAGCACTGACCCCCACGCGTGACGCGAGGAGGTGAGCGGCAGGCAGCGTCTGACGTCTGTGGGCGACGACGCAAGCGGCAACGTCACCCAGGTGCAGTGACTAGCACCACCAGCAGCAGCAGGCAGAAGCAGCAGCTCGCAGTAGCCCGCAGCAGCAGCAGCTTGCAGCAGCAGCAGCAGCAGTGCGCAACAGCAGTAGCAGCGCGCAGCAGCAGCCTGCAACAGCAGCCCGCAATGCCAGCAGGCAGCAGCCGTAGCACGCAACAGCTGCAACAGCGTGCAGCAGCAGTAGCAGTCTGCAGCAGCTACTGCAACGAGCTACAGCAGCGGCCAGCTGTAGCAGCAGCAGCAACGAGCAGCAGCTGGCAGCTGCCAGCCGCGGCTGCTGCTGCTCGCTGCGAGCAAGCAGCGAGCAACAGCCTGCTGCTGCCAGCGAGCAGCAGCTCGCTGCTGCCAGGCGAGCAGCAGCCCGCTGCTCGCAGCACACAGCGGGATGCTGCCCGCTGTGACAAGGAAAAAAAAAAACAAAAAAAGGCAACAGAAAACAATCCCCCACCCCCGCACCTCGCTGCAGCAATTTGTAGTTGCAGCTAGCAGCTACTGCAGCACGTAGCAGCTGCAGCAGCGCTCAGCAGCAGCAGCGCTCAGCAGCAGCAGCGAGCTGCAGCAGCCAAAGCAGCTGCTACAGCTCGTAGCAACAGTAGCTGCAGCTGCAACTGCAGTAGCAACAGCCACAACAGCAGCAGCTGCAGCAACCGCAGCAGCAGCAGCAGCAACAGCAGCAAGCAGCACCAGCAACAGCAGCTGAAGCAGCAGCAGCAATAGCAGCAGCAGCTGCAGCAGCAGCAGCAGCAGCAAGCAGCAGCAGCAGCAGTAGCAAAGGTAGTAGCAGCAGTGGCTGCAGCAGCATCAGCACCAACAGCAGTAGCGGCGGCCCCAACATCAGCCGCTGTTGACGTCAGTACCCCTCTGCTGACGTGACTGCTGATGTCATCAACACAAAAAAAAATAAACAAGAGGGGGAAAAGGGGAAAGGGGGAAGGCCAAAGGGGTGGGTAGACTCCCCACTGCCCAAATCTCCTACGGACATCAGCAACACAAAGAGAAAAAAAAAAAACAAGGGACACTACGACATGGCTCGTAGTCCCGGCGAGGAGGGGTCCTCCTTCGGTGGGGGGACCCCTACCCCTCCTTTCTTGCAACGATTGTTGCAGCAGCAGCAACAGCAGCAGCAGCACCCGCCGCCGCTGCAGCAGTAGCAGCCGCCGCCGCCGTAGGAGCAGCAGCTGCCGCCGCCGCAGCAGCAGGAGCAGCTGCCGCCACCACGGTAACAGCAGCTGCCACCGCCGCACCAGCAGCAGCCAAATCAGCAGCAACAGCAGCCGCCGCCGCCTCAGCAGCAACAGCCGCCGTCGTTGCAGCAGCAGCAGCTGCCGCCTCTACAGCAGCAGCCGCCGCCGCTGCAGCAGCAGCAGCCGCCGCCCATACAGCAGCAGCCACCGCCGCTGCAGAAGCAGCAGCCGCCGCCCCTACAGTAGCAGCAGCAGCAGCAGCAGCCCATTGGTAACGTTGGTGGCAACCCTGACCCACTTGGTGCTCTTCAGAACAACTCGCCGCCTTGACACAACAGCTTGCAGCGCTACAGCCAGTCGCCTCCCAAACCGCCACCAGCGCGCTGCCGTCGTTCATCCCTCCAGGGCACGCTAGCCCCGCTGTGTCCGCCGCCACGTACTACCGACCACAGCAGCAGACTCAGCGCCAACGGCAGAGAGTGACCTCTGTCCTTGGCCCAACTCTGGGTGCCAGCCATAGGCAACTTTGAAACACCGCCGCCGCCGCTTCAGGCCGGCGAGCAGTTCCGGAGCTAGGAGCTCAGCTTCCGGATCTGGGCGCAGGGTGAGGGTCTGTGGGCCTACTACATCCTCCCTTACGACTCCACCCAGGCCGATCAGCTATATGACACTTGTCGCACCGTCCGCGCCCTTGTACCAGTCGCCCCCCCAGCTTCCCGCCTTGCCCTAGAGCCCTTCCTCGGCGACTTCACCGCTGGCGACATCCCAAACCCTGCAGCCGCATGGCACGTCCTCACCAGACCCCATCGCCTGTCCAGCGACGCTGAGATCAGCCGTCTGCTCCGGGAGTTCAACTCCCTGCACATGGGGGAGACCGAGACGATCACTGCCTACTGGTAGCGGACGGAGGACATCCTCCGTCGACTCGGCAAATCTGCTCCGCCCCCCTTGTCCGTGCTCCTCACCATCAAGCGCGGCGCCACCAACGCATACGCGGACATCTTCGTCCATTACCCTCAGGACGTACTCTCCACCATGGAGGCCCAGGGCACTCTCATGCCCTGGGCATATGAGCTCTTCCTCCGCATTGAGGAAGCTTGCCAGGAGTCCCAGCTCCATCGCGCGGAGGCCCTTGCATCCCCTGCCGTCGCCGCCCCTGCCGTTGCCTCCGTGGCCGTTGCCTCCCCCGTCGCAGCTACCCCATCGCCCTCCGGGAAGAAGAAGAAAAGCCAGAACAAGAAGGGTAAGGGTCCATCGCAACAGCAGCAGTCATCGACCGGTTCCAGCGGTAGCGGCTCGGTCTGCCACAACTGTGGCCAGCCCGGGCACGGGTGGTACACGTGCCCTCTCCCGACGGACGAGGCCCGCGTCATCGCCATCATACGACGCCAGCGGGAGCGTCGCCTCGCCTCTACCGCCGTCGCTGCTCCTGGTCCTGCCACTCCGACCTCGTCCAGCAGCTCTGCCACTCCGACAGCTCCGCCTGTCCTATAGACACCCGCACCACAGCAGTACTACCCACAGCAGTACAACCCTCAGCCGTCGGCACCTCCGCTTCCTTCACCGGCTCAGCCCTCCTACTACCCGAGCTCCGACGCCGTCACTCCGCATTCCGTCTCCACTCCTGGGCCGTCATCCTGAGAGCGTCAGCTGGAGCAATTCATCACACTCCAGCTTGGCCTCCCTCGCCCTCCTCCCCAGGGAAGTGCGAGTTGCGTCACCTCCTTCCCTCCGGCCCATCCCTGCATGACTGAGACTGAGCTGCGGTCGTGTCCCGTTCCCTCGTCTGTCTCGTCGTCTCCCGTGATCTCCCCCACCCCACTCCTTGACGACATTGCATGGCTTGACGACTGGCAGTCTCGTTTCGCGCCTCCTTCCACCTTGTCCGCGTCCCTCGCTTGTTGCCATGTGACCGTGACTGATCTGGCGACCCCTGTCCAGGAACCTGCTTAGACCTGGATCATCGACTCCGGGACCACGCATCACATGACGGCCTCTCGCGAGGCCTTCAGTATGCTCGGTCCTATCGGCGATGTCTCCGGTATCCGGACGGGCTCCGGACAGGTGTTGCCTGTCCATGGGGTAGGCATCGTTCGTTTCCGTGGTCCGGCCGGTGACGTCTTTCTGACCGATGTTCTCTTTGTCCCTGGTCTCGAGCTCAGCCTCCTGTCCGTGACTGCCCTTGACCGCATGAGCATGGACGTTGTGCACTCACGTGGTGTCGGCACTGTGTCGTTGCGTCCGTCGGGTCTTGTCGTACTGCACGCCACCGCCTGTGGCAACTTGTGACACGTTCCCCGCCTCTCCTCCTCCCCTCCCGTCTCCTCCCCGTCGGCTGTGCCGGCCATGTGTTAGTTACCAGCACGCTTTCTCCTCAGCACACCCGCCTCTTGCACCGCCGCCTTTGCCACGTTCACTCTGCCGCAGTAGAAAGCATGCTCCGCACCCAGCCGGCCAAGGGCCTTGATCCGGAGACATTCCCTCTCCCGTGCCCCACTGAGTGCATTGACTGCGCTCAGGGGAAGATGCACCGGTCTACGTACCCCCTATCTTCCTCCCGTGCATCCGCCCCCCTTGACCTTGTCCACTCGGACGTCATGGGCCCTCTCCCCACCGAGTCCGTCAGTGAGCATGGCCGCTATGTCCTCACTCTTACGGACGACTACTCTCGCTACCGTTGGGTCTTCTGCCTCCGGCAGAAGAGCGATGTCGCCCGAACCATTCAGGACTGGCTTGTCCTCGCGGACCGCGAGTGTGGCCGCCCCCTTCGCCGCTTTCGCTCTGATCGCGGTGGCGAGTACCTGGGTGAGGCCACGACGTTTCTTGCCTCCCGCGGTATCCGCCATGAGACGTCTGCCCCCTACACACCCGTCCAGAACGGCGTCTCCGAGCGGTGGAACCGTACCATGGCCGACGCGGTCCGCACCATGCGGGTCAAGTCCGGTCTCTCCGATGGCTTCTATTTTGAAGCCATGGCCTACATGACCTGGGTCTGGAACCGCATTCCCCACGGTCCCCTTCCCCGCCAGTCCACACCGTATCAGCACTGGTGCGGTCGGCGTGCTGACCTCCGCCCGGCTCGCGTCTGGGGGTGCGTAGCCGTTGTGTGGCTGCCCGCCCCACAGCATGGTGTCAAGCTCGTCCCCCGCGGACGCCCGTGCACCTTTCTCGGCGTGTCTCGTCAGTCCAAGGCCTGGCGCTTCTGGACCCATCCCGACACTGCATCGTCGAGTCCCGCGATGCCCTCTTCTTTGAGGACCTGTTTCCCCGCGACCTCATCCGCTCCGGCTCGTCCGTGTCCCTCCCGTCGCGTGGGGGAGTGGTGAGTCCGTCCTCCATCCTGTCGCTTCCGGGTGACACATCACTCCGTCCCTCTGAGTCGGTATCCCCGGTCGCGTCTGCAGGCCCCTCCGAGCCAGCTGCTCCAGTCACGTCTACTGGCCCCTCCGGGCCGGCAGCCCCAGTCGCGTCCGCTGGCCCCTCTGGGCCGGCAGCCCCAGTCGCGTCCGCTGGCCCCTCCGGGTCGGCAGCCCCAGTCGCGTCCGCTGGCCCCTCCGAGCCAGTTGCCCCAGTCGCGTCCGCTGGTCCCTCCGGGCCGACGGCCCCAGTCGCGTCCGCTGGCCCCTCCGGGCCAGCTGCCCCATTCGCGTCCGCTGGTCCCTCCGGGCCGACGGCCCCAGTCGCGTCCGCTGGCCCCTCCGAGCCAGCAATCCCAGTCGCATCCGCTCGACCCTCCGGGCTAGCAGCCCCAGTCGCGTCCGCTCGCCCCTCCGGGCCGGAAGCCCCAGCTGTGTCCGCCGGCCCCTCTGACCCAGCAGCGCCTGTTGCGTCCGCTGGCCCCTCCGGGCCGGAAGCCCCAGTCGCTTCGGATGGCCCCTCCAGGCCGACGGCCCCAGTCGCGTCCGCTGGCCCCTCCGGCCAGCAGCCCCAGTCGCATCCGCTCGCCCCTCCGGGCCAGCAGCCCCTGTCGCGTCTGCTCGCCCCTCCCGGCCGGCAGCCCCAGCTGTGTTCGCCGGCCCCTCTGGCCCAGCAGCGCCTGTTGCGTCTGCTGGCTCCTCCGGACCAGTAGCCCCGTCCGCCTCCGTCGGCCCGTCGGACTCAGCACCATCTTCTACCTGACCGCGCTACACACGTGGCCCAGGCGGCAGCCTCCGACCTCGGCCGACAGTGAGCACGCAGACCGTCGCTCCCCGTCCCGTGGCACCTCGACCCCCTGTGGCTCCACCTGTCTCCTCCACTCCCACGATCGTGAGTGGGGACCCTAGCACAAAGGCTCTCGACCTGACCACTTCTGCCATCATCGTAGACCTTCACCCGGGCTCTGCATTGGGGTACGCCATGCTTCATCACGAGCATCGGCATGCTGTTGTGGCTGCACTCGCACGCATCCCACCTGGGGCTCGTGATGCACACGCCCTCTCAGTCCGGTCCACAGCACGTCCAGAGGACCCTTCCACCCTACGCGAGGCTCGAGCCTCCCCTAAGGCCGCACACTGGGATGCTGCCTGTGCCGAGGAGCTCGCTGCTATCCGACAGCACCACGTGTATGCCCTCGTCGACCTCCCTCCAGGTCGGAAGGCCATTGGTGCCAAGTGGGTCTTTCGGCGTAAGTGGAAGCTTGACGGATCCTTGGACAAGTACAAGGCCCGTCTCACAGCAAAGGGGTTTGCTCAGGTCCCTGGGGTCGATTACGACCAGATCTTCGCCCCACTTGGCCGGTTCTCCACTAGCCGGGCCCTCTTCAACCTGGTTGCCTAGCACGGGTGGGAGCTGCATCAGATGGACGTGAGCAACGCATTCCTCCATGGCTCACTGGAGGGTGAGGAGCTCTACATGACGCAGCCCCCAGGCTTCGACGACGGCACTGGGAGAGTTTGGGGGTTGCGGAAGGCCCTCTATGGCCTGAAGCAGTCGCCTCGGTGCTGGAACCAGGAGATCAGTAGTACACTTCTCCGTGGCGGCCTCCAACGCAGCACCGCCGACCCCGCACTGTTCGTCAGCCCGCGAGGTCAGACCTTCGCCGCGGTTCTGGTCTACGTCGACGATCTCCTCATTGCGTCGCCAGACGCGGCAGCCATCCAGCGCGTCAAGGACCTGCTACATGCCGCCTACCAGATGAAGGATCTCGAGTCTGCCCGAGTCTTCCTGGGCATGGAGCTCGAGCATGATCGCTCCCAGGGCATCCTGCAAGTCCACCAGGCTGCCTATGTGCAGACCCTGTCCACTCGCTTCGCCGAGGACTTGCCCCTCGTGCCTAGCGCATCCTCACCCATGTCACCCGATGGCCAGGTGGAGCTGAAAAGTCATGACCCAGCTGTTGTGGGGGAGCCAGTTGATGTGACCACGTATCCGCGGGTCATCGGGTCACTGATGTTCCTGGCGACGACGACGCGTCCAGGCATCGCGTTCGCCGTCAACCTCTTGGCCCAGTTCTCTCAGAAGCCGCGTCACCTCCACTTTGAGGCCGCGATCCGAGTATTGCGCTATGTCGTCTCGACCCCTTGGCCAGGTCTCATGTTTCGCCGTCAGCCGTCCGTCGTCACAGTGGGCTACACCGACAGTGACTGGGCCGGTATTCCAGACGGTAAGAGTCGCACTGGCTGGATTTTTCTGGTCGGGGGCACAGCTATGTCTTGGCGCAGTGGCAAGCAAGGGTGCATTGCACGCAGCACTGCTAAGGCTGAGTACGTGGCCCTTGGCTCAAGCGCGTGTGAGAGTGTGTGGTTGCGTCGTCTGCTGTCCAAGTTGCGTCAGTCTGTCGCATCCATCACCTTGCATTGTGACAATGAGAGTGTCATGGCCATCACCGACAATGACGGTGTGCATTACACACGCACAAAGCACATCAATGTTGAGTATCACTTTGTACGTTCGTTGTTGCATGACGGCAGCATCAGCATCGTATGGGTTGAGACAGCACGACAGCTGGCTGACTTCCGCACCAAGGCACTGAAGAGGGACTCATTCGAGAAGGTTGTGAGTTCAGTCGGCGTGCGTCCGTGAGTCATCCTCTTTGTCTCTGCCTGCGTCCCTGCGTACCTTGGGGGAGTCTGGATGTTGATCGTTTCTCTGCGCGCCCATGTACACTACGCCTGTGAGTCATGGGGGAGTGATGGTTTTTGCGCATCCCTCATTGTGCTCCGTTGTGTCCTCCCGGCTTGTGTACATCGGCGTGCAGATGACTGACGGCGAGACTCGACGCAGATGGAGCGTCATCCGGTGGAGCCGACGCACGCGGAGGTCTACTCGCAGTTCGCTGGAGCCTCCTCTCTCCGGCGACGTGCTCACCTCCATCGGCAGGCCTCCTCGGCAATCGTGCCGCCGGCGGTCACCGCCACCACAAATTGCTGTCTGCATGCGTCCAGCGCGTCCCGTCGCGTCTGCGTCGTCATGCTCTGCCTAGGGTCCGTGTTCCGTGCTGCATGGTCCTGTTCGGCGTCACAGACCACCATAGGCACTGCCTGGGTTCGGGCAGCCATAACTCTTTGCTACTATTTTTCTAGATGATTCTGACCGCACGAATACGTTCGCAGCGTCAGTATTATGGTATGGTCCAGTTTTGAGGCAAAACGGACGACGCCCGGGTTTTGGGCTGTCGGGCGTCTGGTAGGGCTCACCGAGAAAACCTTGCATGCCAGAAAATAGGTCCACAGCTATTTTCTGATTGGCTGGTTAGTTGAGTAACAACTTCTACACTAGTGGGGGGGGGGCCTAGAGATTGGAGGGGTCTCCCATTGTTGTTCATTCTTCATTCCTAATCAGTTACTATCAGCTTTCAGCTGCTTTCTGGCGCTAACTCTGGCGCGCGCGTTTCTGAGTAACAAACCCAGAGCTTCCAGACTTAGACTCTAGAGCAGCAGACTGAGGGGGCAGCTGACTTAAGCAACGAGCGTGGAAGCCCGCACGCTGCATCAACAACGCTGCTGCCCCAACCTGCTGCATAGACTTTCCATTTGGTTGCTGATCCTACGGGGCCACACACTCAGTCGCTCTGAGGTGTGAGAAATCGCGGCGG
>SZWC01002699.1:198268-214540 GCA_023375785.1 Penium margaritaceum
TTTCCCCCATTCACAAAACAGACGGGAAAGATCGTACATGAGATGCCCCAGCGCGTGTTTGCGCTTCCCCCTGGCGCACGCGGCCATAGCGCTCGTACGACAGCCGCAGCACGCGCCACAGCAGCGCCACTGACTCCCACTGCTGCCCTTGCCTCCTCGGCTGCACCTCACCGCCGCCAGCGCTGCCGCTGCCATCATCAGCAGCAGCTTTGCTTGCGTCATCCCCAGCGTCCACCAGCGCTGCCTCTTCCTCCACCACGTTCTGCGCACGCTCTTCCATCCACCGCAGCAGCTCCTTGCCGGACAACGCACTGCCAGGGGCAAGGGCACCGGCAGGAGCGCGCTTAGCGCTGAGCGCACCAAAGTAGGCTTGTCCCACACCGCAGCACATGCTGTCTGCAGCCACTGCTGACGCAGCTGCACCTGCACCTGCAGGCATACAGAGCACAGCTTCTGCAAGGCTGCAGATGGTGATGGTCTCTGCGGCGCCACCAAACTCAGCCGGTGCACACGCAGACGCAGACGCATGGTTGGACAATAGGATCAGCCGCCCACCAAAGCCAAAGTGTGCGCACGCATGAGGTGGGCGTCCCGCTGTGGACCTCACAGCCTCCTCCGCGCTGCGTGGCGGCACACAGACTACCGCTGGTTCTGGAGCTGCCACTTGCTGCTGATAGAGACCATACTGCTGCTGCTGTTGCTCCCATGGCTGCATCGCTTGGTGCTGCTGCTGCTGTTGCAGAAAGTAGTGTGCATCATACGTTTGCTGCTGTGCCGTCCACAACGGCTGCTGCAGGGGGAACTCTCCAGTGCTTCCTTGAGCAAAAGGCACCTCACCTTGTTGCTGTTGCTGCTCGTGCTGCTGCTGCTGCGGTGGGGGCGGTTGCTGTGCTTGCCAGCTACCGGCAGAATCACCCCACGGTGCATGCACTGCATGAGTTGCGTCACCAGGCTGCAGCGGCACCACAGGCTGTGGCACAGCGGCAGAAAACTGCTGAGGTGGAGCTGATTGTTGTCCCACTGGCTCCAACTCCACCTGCTGCAGAAACTCCTGCTGCTTCTGCTCCTGCTCTTGCTGGTGCTGCTGCTCTTGCTGGTGCTCAGCTGCTGCCCATTGCGGCTGATTGAGGGAGAGGTCCCAAGCACTCTGCTGCTGCTGCTGCTGCTCAGGGGCATCCAGCTGGGTGACTGGGTACTCCCAAGCAGATTGGACTTGTGAAAGCAGCAATTGCTGCTGTCCCTCCTCTTGCTGCTGGTGCTGCTGCTCCTGCTGCTGCTGCTGCTGCTGCTGCTGCTGCTGCTGCTGCTGCTGCTGCCGCTGCTGCTGCTGCTGCTGTTGCTGCTGCCATTCATGCTGCTCCTGTTGCTGCGGCTGCTGCCACTCATGATACTGCTGTTGCTGTGGCTGCTGCCAATCATGCTGCTGCTGCTCCCATGGCTGCTGCAGTTCCTCCACCTGGCCAAGTGGCTGCAGCTGTGACATGCCCCACTCATCCTGCTGCGTTTGCTGCTGAGGCAGAGAAGCACCTGTCTGCATCCAGGGTGTTTCCACCGCTGAGGCTGAATTTCCAAGGGCATTGATAGTAGCTGCCGGTTGCTCCACGGAAGCACTGGAGAGAGCGACATCAGCTGGAGCTGCAGCGCTATCATCGGCATACACACAGGCAGCATCTGCACCTGCTTCTTTCTTGTGCCACTCGTCGTCGAAAGCAGCGCCAATGCCAGGGACACCCAGATCACTCTCCAGCGCAGGTGGCGGCTCAAGAGCAAAGGCTGAGCTGCCCACGCCCTCCTCGCGGAACAACTCCCTGCTCACGCCCACGTCTCCACCACCTGCAGCAATGGGAGCAGCAAACGCCCCAGACAATTTTGCTCCATCTACCATGCTTGCTGCACCCGCGTCCCTCCTCACCGGAGCCCCAGAATCTCCACTGCTACTGCTGGCGCTGAGAGTGAGAGGATCCGGCGTTGAACCGTGCGCAGGGCTAGAGCCGCCAGAGGGCGACATGCTTGCCTCCCTCTCCTTCCAGAATGAAAGCACTCGGTGGAACGGAGCGGGCTTCCCCACAGACAGTTGAGGTCCATTGCCACCTGAACCTGCCCCTTCACCCCCTGCCACCTCACCCTGCCTATGCCCGCCAAGCCCATCCAAGCTGCGCCTGTTCGAGCGCCGTGTTGCTGACTTTCCACCCTCCTCTTCTGCCTGTCGCCCATGCTGCTGCGCCATTGACGCAGCGGCAGTAGCTGCACCAGCTCCACTACCACCACCCACAGTCGGCTCCGACGCCCGCCTTGCAAGTGGCACATCCGCCATAGCAGCAGTTTTCTCTGCTGCGCTTCGAGTACCATCCACAGTGTTTGCCATGCTGCCGTCTGCTGAACTGTAAGGCAACGGTGCACCTTCAACACCCGCAGCCTCATAGCCTGCCTGCTTGCCTTCCACAAGCGCATGCTCCGACGCAGTAGCATGCAGTGCTGTTCCAGTGTGCTCAAAAGCACTGGTCATCGCAATTGTCGAAGTCGGAGGCACTTCCTCACCTAGAGCAGCTGCTGCTGCAGCGCCGTGCACGTCGTCTTGTGCGCTGTCCCCCACTTGTGCCTGTCCTGTCCAATCTGCAGTGGCGGACGCACCAGACTCGAACGCATCAGAAGATCCTGGTGCATCAACGCCACTGCCTTCCGCATCATGACCTGCAGAAGCAACCACTGCAGACGCATCTCCTGAATCTGCACCAGCTGTCGCGGCAACACCGTCGGCTCCTGCAGCAGCACCATCCAGCGCTGTTGCTGCAGTAGCCGCAAGCACAGCCGCTACAGCTTCTGCTGCCACCCATTCACCAACCTGGGTGTCCCACATCCAGCCAGGGTAGTCTGGGTATGCCACATACCGCTCAAAATCTTGCTGCTGCTGCTGCTGCTCCTGCTGTTGCTGCTGCTGCTCCTGTTGCTGCTGCTGCTGCTGCTGCTCGTGCTGCTGCAGCTGCTGCTGCTGCTGGTGCTGCTGCTGCTGATGCTGCTGCTGCTGCTGCTGCTGCTGCTGCTGCTGCTGCTGCTGCTGCTGCTGCTTCTGCTGCTGTTGGTCCTGCTGCTGCTGCTGCTGCTGCTCTTGTTGCTGCTGGTGCTGATCACCATGCACACCTAGCATGTGCTGTTCCTGTGACGATGTATGGACTTGCTCCTGCGGCTGTGGTTTATGTTCATCCTCCGCAAACACTTGCTGCGACTCCACCACCGAGGGCTCTGCAAGGAGCTTCGGGCGTTCCTCCCTCTCCTGCTGCACTATTTCAGACGGCCCCTGTCGCTCTGGCGGCTGAGGTTGCATCCCACCACCTTCCGACTCCCCATGCAGCCCCCCAACATGCTCATACGCGTACACAGGCTGCAGAGCTCCCTGCTGCGACGGCTGCACAAGCTGATCCAACACATCAGCTTCCTGCAGCATTCCCTGCTGCTCCTCCGCTCTCGCAAGCTCAAGCTGCGGCTGCATCTCCAGCAGTTTGGGCCACTCACCTCCTTGCCCACTCTCCGATTGCTCCGCCGCAACAGGTGGCGGCAGCTGCTCTGCTTCCTGCTCGCCTTGCTGGGCAGGGTCAGGAACCAGCTCCTGCACCTCACTCCTCCCTTCCTGCTCATCCTTTGTGTCGCCAGTCGGCCTCCACTCACCAACAACAGGGTCCCACTCCCAACCGGGGTACTGCACTGGATACTCCGTGCTTTGCTGCAACTGCTGCTGAGCTTCGCCTACTGCATCCGCCGCATCTGACACTTGCTTGTCCCCAACCGCCGGCTCATGCTGCACCTGCTCCTGCTGTTCTTGCAGCTGCTGCTGCTCCTGCTGCAGCCCATGCGCCTCGAGCTGCTGCATCCCTTCCGTGGCTTTAGGCTTCCACTCTCCAGCTGAGGCATCCCAGTACCAGCCAGGATACTGCTCCTCCCACCGCTGAATCTCATCAAGCGCAGCATCACTTACAGCCGCAGCCGAAGCCGTAGCCGCAGTGCCATCCCCACCAAATGCAGTGTCATCCCCACCAGCCACAGATTCAGCCACACCAGCCACAGCAGCTGCTATAGGTGCGCCCTCTCCTGCCTGAGCTTCTGCAGCAAACTCGAGAAAGCCGTTAGCTTGGCTGTTGGGCGGGCTGGCAGCTGCATCGATCTGCCCTGCAGCAGACCCATACTCTGGCAACTGCGCCACAGCAGCAGCCCCACCTCCACTCGCTCCCACGACCGCGTCCGGACCTCCATGAGTTGAGGCACCTGTACCAGGCAAAGACCCTTCTGCTTCCTCCCCAACAGCTGGAGGGCTGCGATTGAGGTCAATATTCGAAAAGTTCCGCTGCTGTGGAGCAGGAGGAGGGGTTGGCAAGGTGGAGGTCACCAGTGGCACTGCTGCAGCAACTGCATCCTCATCATCCAAGAGATGGTCGAAGAAGTCAGCGTCATCGCTGCCCCCAACCTCCTTCATGTAGTCGCTTTCCTGCTGCTCTGCTGACTGCAACAGCAACTGCTGCTCCTGCTTCTTCTGCACACCCTCGTGTGCTGGCAAAGAAGACTCAGGAGGTGTGGCTAATTGTGCAGAGGGAGGGGACACGGTCACAGCAGGCGTGCCAACGCCACCAGCATCAGATGCATAACCAGCGGCAATGCTCATGTCTTTGCACAGTGCAGACTGGAGGGGCAGTGCATCCGTTGCAGAAGAAGCTGCGACTTGCATGCTGCCAGCCACTGCTGCCTCTGCTTCTGCAGCAGCTGGGCCTGACAGGAACCCATTTGGGATGGATGGTGCTGCAAGCTCGCCCTTGCTGCTACTCTCAGTATGTGCTTTAGTTACTGCGGGCCCATCATCACTGTCAGCAGATACAAGCTGACTGGCAGCCTTGTCTTCTGCAGCTGCCGGTTGCACCAGGTCAGCTACCTCCTCCTCCTCCTCCAGTGCCTGCTGGTGCTGCTGCTGCTGCAAATCCTGCTGAGGTTGTTGGTCCTCCACCTGCCGCCACTCACCTGCACAGCGAGAGACGCACAATAGGCACGGGCGCACAGATTGCTTCTTCGAAGTAACCATGATGGCATACACATCATGGTGGGTTGTTGATGTGCCATCAACGATGTTCTCTACAACTTGGGTCCTCACGTCAGCAGTTGCACAAAAGGACAGCAAGCAAGCATCGGCGCAACCATCAATGGCTGAGCTACCAATCACACAACCATGCATGCACGCATGTGTCCGAACTCAAAGCGCAAGCATTCGTACATCCATGTCTGTGGCATGACTACATGCATGACCAGCCGGTGGCAAGACATACCCAGAATCGGTGGCACCTTTGGATGACGCCCAGATCAGAGCAGGAAGAATGAAGAGCCATGCCACACCGTGCGCATGCTGTTCAAGCAGTCACTACTATGCTCGAAGGACCATACAAGCGCCCATGCCTGACTGCATTGAGCTGCAAAAGTGTTCTGTAGGCAGCACAGGCACACGTACCAGTAGCATAGTCCCACACCCATCCAGGGTACATCGCAGCCCACTGCCGCTGCTGCTCCTCCCACTGCTCCGTCGTCCACTGTGACTCGTCCTTTTCACCGCTGTCACCACCACCTCCGCTACCGGCCACGACTTCTCCGCTACCAGTCGTGTCCTCTCCGCCTGCTGCAGCAGCCGCATCACCAGCTGCACCACCGCCCTCAAGACCCTCCAGCTCTCGCTGAGCGAGCTGCTGTGGAGCACCCTCATGGCCGTTGGCATCCGTGGCTTGGACCGCGCTCCACTCCCCTGCCATTGTTCCTGGTCCCCCAAAAGCTGCCGCGGTCCGTGACTCCTCACTGGACGCGATAGTCGCAGCCTGCATGCCCGCCGTGCTCATCTGAGACACGCTTGTTGCACCTGCCCTGCTGCCAGCAGCTCGTGTAGACTCCCCATCAGCAGTGGCGCCAGCAGCTCCAACCACCCTACCAGCTGCAGAGCTGCTGATGCTCCAGATGCCGTCGTCCGCTGCAAGGTCAGCCAGGTCTGCATCCAGTGCTGCAGCGCCCTTATCACTTGCTGCAAGAGCAGTAGACTGAAGCAGCCGCTTTGTCAGCTCCAACGCTGAAGCAGACAAAGAAGGAGATCCCGCTGACAGAGCCGCCCCGCTGCTTGTCCAGTAGGCGCGCCCAGCAGATGTTGCTGCTGATGCGCTTGCTGCTGATGCAAGTGCAGGTGATGCAACCAGGTTAGACTCTGCGGGTGCGCGAAACGCGGCAGCGGGGCTGGTGTTCACCGCCGTCTGAGGAGCTGCAGTAGACCCCAGCAGCAGGCTGCTGTCGTGGTCATGCGGCGTGTCAGCAAGTTCTGCATCAGCAGAAAGGAACCACGCCGCAGCGTCGTCATCGTCCTCATCCTCCTCCACACCTCCCAATCCTGCGGTGCCTGTCTTCTGCTGCGAGAACGCCGCAAGTCGTGACACTGACTGCAGCGACTCCGAGATGGACAGCGATGGCGGCTCTACCACACTAGCAGAAGTATCTGCTGCAGCAGTAGGCACTGGAGCGGCTAAGCCCTGTGCAGGAGCAGGCGGGGGGGAAGGAGCAGCCTGAGGAGGGGCAGGAGAAGCTATTTGTGAGGGAGCTGCTGGTACTGAGACAGACTGCCCTGCCGCTCCAACAGGTGCTTGTGGTGGAGCTTGCACTGCAGTGCGTATTGCCTGCTCAATTGGCATGGTGCCCACAGGAGACTGCATTTGCACACCAGTGGCTCTTGAGGCCTGCTGCTGCTGCTCCTGCCGTTGCTGGTGCTGCTCCTGTTGAGGCGGCTGCTCCTGCTGCTGCCACCCGAGCTGTGTCTCGGACATGAAATCTGAAGCACCAATTCCTGCAGCACCTCCAAGCACTGCGTAACCTTGGCCAGATTCAGCATCACCTGCAGCACTTGAACTGCTTGCGCCTGCATCCTCTCCCACATCGTCAGCAACATCCTCGTCGTCATCTGCCGCTCCCTGCAGCATGGCCATCACACCCACCTCGCCCGCATCTTCTGCCGGCGACAGGAGCAGTGACGCAGCCAGCACCTGCTCTCCCTGCGCACGCGTCAAACTCCGCAGCTCCTCCTCCACCGCGCGCTGGCTCAGGTCGTCAAGCGCTGTGGGGGAAGGAGGCTGCACCAAACCCTTCTTGTGACCAGCTTCCTGCTGCTGCACCGGCACCTGCTGCTGCGGAGAATGCGGCAGTCTCTCCTCATTCTTGCGCTGGTCCTGCTCTATCCCGTGCCGCGCCTGCTGCAAGGTTCTCTGAAAACTTGCACCTTCCGCATATGACGCCTTCTTCTTGGTCTCATGTTCCTGCCGCACTTCTTCATGGTGCTGCTGCTGCTGCTGCTGCTGCTGCTGCTGCTGCTGCTGCTGCTGCTGCTGCTGCTGCTGCGTCTGCTGCTGTTGCTGCTGACGCTGCGGTGCAAACCAGAGAGGCTGGTGCGGCTGAGGCTGGTCCTGCACGGACCCGCGCGTTGCATGAGGCACCGGCAGGAATGGCTGTGCAGCGGAGGACGCTGTGGGGGGGGCCAAAGCATGAAGCATCGGCGCCGCCATCTGCCGAATCGCCATTGCACCTGTCACAATGGTTTTGCATTGCAACCGTGACAAGCAGCACACCATACATGACCATGACACGCAGCGCACCATACATGACCATGACACACAGCACACCATACATGACCGTGACACACAGCACAACCCAAAGTGAAGCTGGTCAAGGGGAAGGGATATCGAAGAAGCAGAGTAGAAATTCACTGCACTGTGACAGAAGCCAACAAGCTTGAACTCTTCAAAATTCCTGCTGTCGAGGTGTTTGCCCATGGGTGCACTCAAGCCCTCGTTCACTTGCACGTTTACACGGGCATCGCACAGAGCACAGTATCTTCTCTCCTCCTCCCTTCACCAAAAGAGACTCCGCAACACGCTGGCAATAATGCTGCCCCTCCCTTCCGACAGCTGCATCTGTTTCAAACCTTGCTGCTGCGACTGATGCACCATTGTTCACACACCGTGTATGCTAGTTCAAGCTTGTTTCATCCATCAGGACCATGTTAAGCTACATGGCAGCACAGATTGCATTGCCTTTGCATGCCACGTAGCAGGGCAACACAGCCCTGCCCTGAACACACTGTGGTTTGTGTGTTAGACAAGTCACACAGCGTTGCTGGATATGCCCATAGGCTGTTTGCTCTAGTCAATTACAGGGCCACGAAGGCTGTTGGAAACCTGAACCGTGGGGGAACATAGGCTGTTGAAAACCTGAACCGTGGGGGAACATAGGCTGTTGAAAACCTGAACCGTGGGGGAAGAACGGCTCAACCAGGAAGCAGCAAGCTGTACTTCATACCTTTGGTGAGGACTTGGGTACCCAACAGGTCTGACGACCGATCGCCGACGCGGTCAAATATGCTTCGGAAACTGCTGGCACTGTCTGTGGCGCTCCCTTCATTGTTGGTGTTGCCGACGCCGCCACCGCTGCCGTCGCTGCTGCTGCTGCTGCTGGCCACAGCCTGGCCTCGCCTCCCAAAACCAGTGGTAGCTGCACTCTCAGATGCTGGTACACCAGCTCCAGCCTCAGCAGTTGCGCTCGAGGGCAACGACTGATTGCCACCGCCCTGCACCAGTGGCACCTGCTGCTTGCCATGAACTGGGGCCTGAAGGAAAGGCTGCTCCCACCGACCAGACTCCAAACTGGCAGTTGCGTAAGCCACACCGCCAGTGGAATGGGGGGGATTATGCGCAGAATTGGCGGGCAAAGCTGGCACTGCAGCACCTGCCTGTTGCTGAAGAGGGGCTTTGCCTGCCCATGCTTGCGGAACTGCGCATGCACCTGCCACTGTGAAACCAACCGCAGTGGCATCCGGAGCAACGGATGCTGCTGCTGCTGCTCCTTCTCCTCCTGCTGCTGCTCCTGCTCCTTCTACTGTTGCTTCAGCTGCTGCGGCTGCTCCTAATGCTAAAGATGACGATGACGATGATGATGATGATGATGATGATGATGATGATGATGATGATGATGATGATGATGATGATGATGATGATGATGATGATGATGATGATGATGATGATGATGATGATGATGATAATGATGATGGAACTGGGCGTTGCACATGTGGCTGCAGGGATTCTTCTGCAGGTGCTTGTTGTGCAGGTTTTGCTGGTGCTGCTGTGACTGTGGCAGAAACAGGTGCTGAAGGTGCAACAGCCCTTCCTGCTCCTGCCCAAACTGGTCCTGCAAATGCAAAATTTGCTGCTGGTGTGGGCGCTGGTGATACCGGTGCAGGTGCTGGTCCTGCTGCTGGTGCCCGGGCACCGGATAACGGTGGTGCTGACAGCGCTGCTGATGTTGATGAGTTTACTTGTGCACCTGCTCGTGCTGGAACTGGTACTGGTGTTGGTCCAGGTACTGGAAATGGCGCTGGTGTTGGTCCGGGTACTGGAAATGGCCCTGGTGTTGGTCCGGGTGCAGGAACTGGCGCTGGTGTTCGTCCGAGTGCTGGAACTGGAAATGGTTTTGGACCGGGTGCTTGTGCTGGTGCTGGCGCTGATGCCGATCCAGGCATTAGTGATAGTTGAACTGCAGGTGCTGGTGCTGGTGCTGGTGCTGGTGCTGCTGCTGCTGCTGCTGCTGCTGCTGCTGCTGCTGCTGCTGCTGCTGCTGCTGCTGCTGGTGCTGCTGCTGCTGCTGCTGCTGGTGCTGCTGCTGGTGCTGGTGCTGGTGCTGGTGCCGGTGCTGGTGCTGGCACTGGCGCTGGCGCTGGTGCTGGTGCTGGTGCTGGTGCCGGTGCGGGTGCTGGTGCTGGTGCCGGTGCCCGTGCTGGTGCTGGTGCTGGTGCTGGTGTCAGTGTCGCTGCTGGTGCTGGTGCTGGTGCTGGTGCTGGTGCTGGTACTGTTACTCGTACTGGCACTGGCACTGCTGCTGCCACTGGTGCTGGTGAACGTGATGGTGCTGGTGGAGTTGCTGCTGTTACCCCTGTAGGATGTGCTTGTGCTGGTACTGCTTCTCGTGCCACTGCTGCTGAAGGTGCCAGCACTTGTGCCGATGGTAGTGCCGGCACTGTTGAAAGTAAAGGTGCAGAGGTAGGTGCAGGGGCTACTGTTCGCAATGCAGCAGTTCCACGCGTGGCAGGTGGCACTGATGCCCCTGGTGTTGCCGCTGAGACAGCCGGTCCAGGCAACTTGCTGCTACTTTCAGAAAGAGATTTGCTCGCAGGCCCGTGGGACACTGCTGCAGGCACTGAGCCATCTGCTTCACTGCTGCTCGCAGATAACGACGTAGTGGTGCTCCTGACCCCGCTGGTCGAGTTAACTGCTCGACCTGCTGTTGCAGAAACAGAGGTTGACTTTGTTGTGCTGGTCAGCTGCTGAAAATGTGTCTGCTGTGGTCTTATCTGCTGATGTTGAGGCAGGAGCGGCTGCTGCTGCTGCTGCTGCGGCTGAGGCTGGTGCTGCCTTTGGACAGCGGGAGATGGTGGCTGGTGCTGGAGAGGCTTGGCAAGAGAAAGGCCCGAAGAAGGGGAGACGGTTCCCACGGCCACGCTCTTCGTCACAAGACTGCCTTTGCCCCCACCAAGAACCCTCACTGGCAGCTGAGGTGCCTTTGCCGTGTTTGCAGCTGCAGCTGCAGTGCCTGCTCCTGGTGCAGCGCGCGGCGCAGCAGATGCAGGCGGCAGGCCTGAGGAGCGAAGAGAATGTGGTGCAGCCGCAGGGGAGGAGGAAGGGGATGCAAGAGACGGTAGCGGCGGCGCAGCCGATGGCGCCAACGGTCCATCTGCAGGGACCACCGAGGCTGGTGCGGACGATGTGACAGCCGAGAAAAAAGACGATGAGAGGGAGGTGGCAGGGGAGGACGAGGAGGACGATGAGGACGAGGATAAGGACTGAGGTGGGTTGGAGGAAGAGGAGGGGATGATGGTGGAGTAGGTGTAGCCCCTGGCTGCTGCAGCGATGCGAGGCGAGCCAGGAGACGTCTTGGGGGCAGGGGCAGGCACAAGTTGTGGCGAGGGTGGTTTGGAGCTTGCAGGGGAGTCTGAGGAGGACAGCCTCACCGCTCCAAGTGTGGACCCCCCCGTCTTCTTCTTGCGGATGAGCGGAGGCATTGTGTGTGTGCAGATCACACCACCTCTGTTATCTCTGAGATCTGATCACACACCAAGAAGGGCTCGGTGTTTGGCCTGTCGAGCAGACTGAGAAGAAAGGCAGGGGAAACGGAGTCAAAATCAGCGACCGGTTGAATGAAGACGTCCCTGCATGCACAGAGAGCCATGCAGAGGAGCAGAAAGGGCAGACGGAAGGGGTCGTCCTCCATCAGCTGGCCCACAGATTGTATGCTCACGCCAGGAATGTACGAGAGACAACACATTGCAGATTCCTTTGCTACACTCATACTAGGCATCGCTGAACACCTCGTGCTAGCTGTGCAGCAGAACACCTCGTCCGCCGGTTGTTTCGTCATCTGTAGTCACACGGCAACAACGATTCTCCTGTGCTGAGAAGGAAAAGCAGGTCGACAGAAAGCCCAAGCAACACTGAACAGAAAGAAAAAGCCAGGTCACACAGATGCGGACAAGGTTGAGAGGCTTGCCGACGTAACGCAACAAGGCCGGCGGCTGATAAGAAGCATCCGTCTTGGAGATGGCGGGAGCGCACACGAAGGCGGTGGAAATTCCTACAAGGTTGGTTTGAAAAACTCACGGGACTGTAAAGACAGAATAGTGTGCATGGCCAGCACAGGCCCGGCTGATCTCCAGCTGTGGTACCACGCGTGCGCGAGAGAAAGAGATCCACACTACCACACCGAGGCACAGACGCCTCCGACGGACGTTCAAGTTGCGTCTGCTGCTGCACGAGCTGTGGCTTGGGGATGAACCGCCGCGACGTGGCAGGCTTTCCTCGTACGGAGGGGGCGACGACGCGGGCTTGTCGCGAACGACTACTACTAGCTGCAGAGGCGTAGACGAGGTGTGTCCAGCTCGAGGGCCTTGCGGTCCTAGTCTCCTCCCAACAAACCTCCCCTCATAGGCGAGCAAGCAGATCTCAGTGGGGTCCACTCAGATCAACGCGAGCGTGACGTCAGAGGCGTTGGATCCAGTCCAGGCCCGCCATCTGTTTCCTAAGAACGTCGGGGGCTGCTTTTGCCCGCAATGTGCTGTCGGCGTGAGCAATCCGGATTCCTCCTCACAGGAATTCCCTTCTGGATCATACGGGCCACCTAGGCACCAAGGTGAGCACCCTCTAGCGCCACTTCCACACGACCAGACGAGTCACTGACCCACCGGCGCCCGCCACACCACGCGGTCGGCTGCCGCTGCTCACACGAGCGTACGCCAGCAGCGCAGCAAGGGACCACCTGCGCCGTTGCTACTGCGGAGTTCCCAACAAGCGTGAGCAGCTGTACCAAGGCAAGGGTGCTGTGGCTGTTGCAACAGTAGGCATGGTCGGGCAAGGTTGCTGTTGGCCTGGCAGAACACCGACGGGCGCCTTGCGGCCTCGGTTGTGCCGACGATTGCCCCGCTGGGCGGTTACTGCGATTCAAGAAAACGTGCTTCCAACATGAACGCTAGCCTCTAGCATACATTTTTTGCGGGCCAATGATCTTGACCGTGGTCTCGGGCTCCGTTTCATCATGAACCTGAACCAAGAAGCGACCATCAATGAGGTCAAATTCTGCATGAAGTGAAACGCTTACCTGACCTTTATGAATGGAAGATGATCTGAATTTTACAGCTAAAAATTGTTTTTTACTATGTCAAAGTGACAAAGTTTGTGATTTTTCTAGGTGGTGTTTCCTTCACAAACTTGTTTAAGTACTAGCTAGGAAATGGCCTACATTCAGACCTTAAAAACTAAGTAATTTTTCGATTGAATGTGGTTGAATTGAGAAAAGGAACATTAGCACCCATTCTCCATGACACCCATGTTAAGAAGAGTCAAAACATTTTCATAAGCCCAAATCAGAACGTAAGGCAAAAGGGATTGTATCCTTGGCTAAAATCATTTTGATTGAGAGCCTGTCTTCGCACTTATGTCACATTGCAAAGTGAATGAATTGGCATCCATTTAAGTGAGCGGCATGTAGATATGGTCAACGATTTTGTGAGCTGGTCTTTCAAACCTTAATCCTCCCAAGTGCATGTGCAACCAAGTCTCTTGCAGAAGCAGCAACGACCATGAAGTGGGGGCAACACATTAAGTCAAACAAGAGGTTCCCAAATCCCCTGGGTCAATGTGGTTTCTGTCATACTCAATACTCTGATCTCTACCCCACCAGAAATCCTCAAGTGTCTCACATGTGTCATACCCCATGATCATGGATGAGGGTCATCCGGCCCCCAAGCTCCATGAAATGTCCTTGTCCATGTGTTTCCCACTCAGGCCATATGGTTAGAACATTGTTGTGGGTCCCCACATGTTGGCAGTCAAATGTGCACCACTCTTTATTTCTTTATTTGCTTTCATCTTTGTAAGAAGGTGCATAACCTGTGACATGCATGAGTGCAATGTACACTGCACCCGAAAGAAAGAAGCCGACCACCCAAGCGTTGTTATACACAGCCTGCAGCCAGCCAGGCACGTTGGGCGCTACTCCTAGCACGTGCAAAAAGCCTGGAACGTTGGTAGACACGCCCACTCCCAGAGCCACGAGCGCACACACATTGTAACCGTTTTGGTACCAGTAGGCAGACGAAGGAAGGGAAGAGAAGAGAGCGTCCACATCCAGTTGCCGTCTCCGCAGGATGAAGTAGTCTGCTATGCTGATGCCTGACACAGGTCCGAGGAGGGCAGAGTACCCGATCAGCCATTTGAAAATGAACCCGTCAGGCGACGACACAAGGCGCGAGGGAGCAATGGCGGCTCCAACAATGGCCGTCACCAGGGCCCCGATTCGGAACGTGAAGATGGACGGCGCAAGGTTGATGAGCGCATTGGCCGGGGCCACAACGTTGGCTGCGATGTTGGTGGTGAGAGTGGCAAGCGTAAGTCCAGTTACGGACAGGAGGGCAGGCACCAGCCCGTGCAGGCGGCCAAGGAGCTGCACGGGGTCAGGGATAGGCGCGCCAAATATGATGGCAGTGGCTGATGTGACGGCAAGGCCGAGGAAGGAGAAGGCAGCCATGAAGCCTGGCAGCCCCACCACCTGTCCCATAACCTGCGCGCGCTGCGACGTCGCGAACCGCGTGAAGTCTGCAGGATGCCGGAGTACCGCACACACAGAGGCACGGACACGAGCAAGTGCATGTGCACGGGCATGTGGACGCACATGCAAAAGCGCAAGCATACAAACACGCACACAAACACGTGAATGCACATGCACATGCACACATGAACGCACACGCACACCCATACGCACCCACGAACTCACACGCACATGCACACTCACACGCACACGCACACGCACACGCACATGCACAAGCACACGCACACATACACGCACATGCACACGCACACGCACATGCACACGCACACGCACACGTTCACATGCACATGCTCATGCACACGCACGCGCACACGCACGCGCACACGCACGCGCACACGCACGCGCACACGCACGCGCACACGCACGCGCACACGCACGCGCACACGCACGCGCACACGCACGCGCACACGCACGCGCACACGCACGCGCACACGCACGCGCACACGCACGCGCACACGCACGCGCACACGCACGCGCACACGCACGCGCACACGCACGCGCACACGCACGCGCACACGCACGCGCACACGCACGCGCACACGCACGCGCACACGCACGCGCACACGCACGCGCACACGCACGCGCACACGCACGCGCACACGCACGCGCACACGCACGCGCACACGCACGCGCACACGCACGCGCACACGCACGCGCACACGCACGCGCACACGCACGCGCACACGCACGCGCACACGCACGCGCACACGCACGCGCACACGCACGCGCACACGCACGCGCACACGCACGCGCACACGCACGCGCACACGCACGCGCACACGCACGCGCACACGCACGCGCACACGCACGCGCACACGCACGCGCACACGCACGCGCACACGCACGCGCACACGCACGCGCACACGCACGCGCACACGCACGCGCACACGCACGCGCACACGCACGCGCACACGCACGCGCACACGCACGCGCACACGCACGCGCACACGCACGCGCACACGCACGCGCACACGCACGCGCACACGCACGCGCACACGCACGCGCACACGCACGCGCACACGCACGCGCACACGCACACACACACACACAGAGAGAGAGAGAGAGAGAGAGAGAGAGAGAGAGAGAGAGAGAGAATGTATCATTATGACCAGAAATGATCGCAAGGCTCAGCGCTTCTTGCTTGTGGCATCTGGCCCTGGCGACAGCAGCAGGACGTGCAAGCAAAGCAAGCCCACAAGTTTTCACAGCATGGACTGAGGGCTTGGAGTGAAGAGCATCTCGAGCTAGGCTCTCCACATCTGCTCCTCCACAGGCAGACAATAGCCATGTGCAGTGCCATAAGTGCGTAGGTGCAGTGGTCCTCCACAAAGAGATGGACCATGCACCACCAACCACCCACTACACACAACGCACCACACACAGCTGGCTGACTTGGAACCAAAGCACCAAGAGATACCAGGCACCACACTGCCTTTGACCAAATGCAGCAACAATCCCACAACCACGAGCGCAACGCAGGGGGGGTCTCTACACAACCTCAAACACCCACGCAGTTTCAAAAGCGTAGCATTGGGAGACAGGACTACTGCACTCATCTCGGACTGCGCCAGAGATGGCATCCCCTCCGCCCACCCCCCCACCAACCCTCCCCCTTCCATTCCCCCCAATGGCCTACGTGCCCAGGCACGCACAAGACTGCGCACCTGGGATGTTGAGGCTGAGTGTGGCCCAAAACCCGATGTTGGCAGTGAGGGCAGGGAAAAACACGCGCCAGAACTGGCCGTGCCTTGGCATGCCTGCCGCGAACTGAGACGGCGCACTCAGCATGGGACCAAACCCGCCCGCCGCCCGGTACGCCCACACCAGCAGCGCCAGACATAGCCTGCACAATGAAGCAGGGCCAAGCAGGGGCAATTGGGGACAGGAGGGTTGAGGAGATTTCTCTAGCATGACCATTGTTGCATAGCTACAGGAAAAAACAAAAGGCCATGAAGTTTGCGCATCACCGTGAATGTCTCTACACATCACACCAACAACCATACAGACAGCTACATGCTTTAAACCAAAATCCCTCCCCTGGAACCCCCCCCCCCCCCCCCCCCCCCCCCC
>SZWC01002700.1:20958-33266 GCA_023375785.1 Penium margaritaceum
CTGTGGCCACAACAACTGCTAGTGCTGTGGGTACTTGGACCGATCCGCTCCTGCGCTTGGACTTGCAGGTTCTACAGCTAGACCTACATCAGTAGACGCGGTAGCCACAGAGTTGCAGCACCCGTGTGCAGGAGGAGACCCATGGAAGAGGATGAGGGGAATACCCAAGGATATCCTCACGTTGTTGCCAATAACTGCCAAAAGAGACGAGTAATGGTGGGAAATTGAGTGCTGTGAGCCCTAGGTGGGGGTGTAGATGGTGCAAAAGCGGCGGGGGAAGTGGCGGCAGCGACGGAGAACGGCCGTAAACCAGGGTATCACGCTCGACATACGGGAGTTGTGGACTCTCACACAACCTTGCTCTGATTCCAGTACAAAGTGGAGGAAGTCGTGTGGGAGAATTCATGTGACTTAGAGTGATGCAATCCAAGATAGGCGACACGCCATGGAAGCGTGTCTCACACAGAAGTGTCAACAAGAAGGAGTCATAGGTATAGGAAGGTAGAGGTGCTAGCCGTACCAAACCCTAGCAGCAAGCGGGCGAGGAGCGAGCACGCCCTCGCTTGCTATCCNCACAACCTTGCTCTGATTCCAGTACAAAGTGGAGGAAGTCGTGTGGGAGAATTCATGTGACTTAGAGTGATGCAATCCAAGATAGGCGACACGCCATGGAAGCGTGTCTCACACAGAAGTGTCAACAAGAAGGAGTCATAGGTATAGGAAGGTAGAGGTGCTAGCCGTACCAAACCCTAGCAGCAAGCGGGCGAGGAGCGAGCACGCCCTCGCTTGCTATCCATGACACGCATGGAGTCAATCCCCTGACTTGTTTTTCTGGATTAAGCCTGTCAACAAGGTGCCCACTGGTCACCCGCTCATAAACCAAGTTAAACTCCAAGACAAGAGCAACGTGACATCCCCAGTGTGTGGCAGGCACACCACAACACTGCAGCCCATAAAATAATCAACAACTCTAGTAGGTCTCTGCATCTCCTTCCACGTGGCGTTGTCTTACAGGTGGTGGAGCCGACGGTAGTGTCCCTCCAACGTCAATCACTTGCATGAGTGTGATGAGTGTGCAATGAGGCCAGAGGTCACAACGCGTCTTTGTGACACAAACCAATTGACTTTGCTGTGTTGTGACAGGCAACTGTAGCAGTTTTGTTATGCCCGCTGTCTCAACTCTTACATCCAACGGGCAACAGCATTCCGACTCCGCTTCTTAGAGCAGAAGAGCATTCTTTGTCAGTGAGCTTTAATGGTCACCTCTATTTCCTACATTGACGACTGCCATGCAGCAACACCACGGCCTGTGCCACAACGATCATACGTATTCAGCAGCTCTTGCTGCAAAACTGTGGCTATCCTCAACAGGCGCGACACTTCACACGCGCTTTCGCAGCCGTGGGCACCTGTCGTCGGGTCCTCTTGTTTGCCACTCAATCTTGTTGCCATTTCTTTTTAGCAGCGACTACAGCCACAGCCGCAAGCAGCCACAACAGTCTTGGAAAGTCTTCCTAGATGCTGGAATCCTGGGGGCTTATAGTTGGGCATCTCGACTCGCCAATCTCTCATCGTTTCCACTTCCACCAACAACACACAGCAGCCACATTTGTGGTCAGCAGTAGCTCTCACACCATTTGTAACAGCCTCACATCATATCAAATGTTGCGGACAGCCATGTTCCGTCTTGACTGCCCCACTGTTTAGGGCTGCCACATCAGCCTCAATTGTATCTTGCAGTGCCGCAACAACCCTCATTACGGCGTTGATGACAGTGGCAGTGTTGCCGAGCTGGCTAACCTGGCGTCTGCTCTTGAGTCCATACCAATGTGCTTGCCGTCAGACAAAGAGGCGGGCATCATCAACGCAAAGTACTTAGCCTGCTGGGAGGAGGGCATGTGGCATGATGAGTACCGCAAGTATGCTGGAGAGGCGTTTAAGCAAGTTCCAAGAAAACAAGAATCTGACAAGGCTGCCACTTGATACAAGCACCAGCATGCGGAGATCGGTCTTCAGTTGTACACCGTGGATGGCATTCCTATCAATGACTTCTGGCCTGGTGCATCTAAACAGGAAGAAGGCCATCAAAGTTTTTCATCCTATGTACCTTGTGTTGTCTTGGAAGCATACATGGAATGGGGAGCTCCTCCCATCCTACACAAAACACTAGGGCTGCGGGGTGGGTTTATAGCAACCCTGAAAAAAGAGAAGACCAGAAAGCTTATCTCAACACGGAAGGAGGCAAAACAGGTGAAGTACAACATGGAGATGATATGTTCTACATGCTGTCAACAAGGTTGTATAGAGTGTAACTGTTCATCGCATATCCCTCATTGATGCCACCTAGAGGATACTATTCGAGCACAGCTATGGACACCACGCCAAGATCGATGTTGCACATCAATTGTGGCTGGTGAGGCCTCCACTCCAACCCCCATGAAAGAAGCTCCCTTTAATGGAACCTCCATAGCAACATAAGCAACACCTAGTACAGCAACAGCAATTCCCTAAGAAGCAACAACAATCCACATGGTGGTAATAACAAGTTGTCGTGTTCAAACCCTTGAAACATGCCTTGCCAAATGCA
Source organism: Penium margaritaceum (assembly GCA_023375785.1). Classification (NCBI taxonomy): domain Eukaryota; kingdom Viridiplantae; phylum Streptophyta; class Zygnematophyceae; order Desmidiales; family Peniaceae; genus Penium; species Penium margaritaceum. Next base: position 23,546 of record SZWC01002700.1, read on the forward strand.
AGTGCCTCAATATGATTCCTGGGATGGTGGCGATGTATGTGCACAAAAAAATGTTCCATATATGTCCTCCCCTCACCACCCTCCCTTCCAGTCTCCTTTGATGCATTCCCCTTTATACCTCTTCTCTTAAGCTTATGCATGTAAATTGTTTACATGTTCCTCAGTTTATCCTTGCCCCTCAAACACCATCATCACTTATGTCCATCTTGCTCTCCACAATCATTGATGTGGATGTTATGCACCCCCTCACTCTCCTACATATGCACATGTAAAGAGTACCACATTCCTTGCTTTTCCCCTCGTCCCCTAAGATGGATGTTTGCATGTGAAGATTTTCACTCTCAAGTTGCAAAAAAAGGAGACGGGTGCAATAGGAGTGGTCTAGGAGCAAACAACTCCACCCACAACATCAAGCAATCAAAGAAGGGAAGTTCAGAACATTGTGCCAAAGAATCAATGCATGAACGGGATCCTTTTGTGAATCATGAATCTAACAATTCTATGATAAAAACCCACTATAATGATATGCAACAGACGTTGGATGGTGTGCCAGAGGGAGAGGTGTGTATGCCAGCTTAATCGCAATCGTTCAACGAGCATTAAGGAGTGGCTACTGGCAATAAACAACGAGTGTAACCGTTGCATCCCAAGACCAACTACTATAGATTCAATGGAGTGGTGGAACACTAGTCATTACATAGGAGAAGAAAGGGAAATGTGAGTGTTGAGCCAAGGTCACATGTCGAAGGGCATGCGTAAAAAAATGGGCATAAACATCACACAGCATTTCAGCAACAACGGCAAGCGCACCATGAACACATTGCCACCATGCATTGGAAAATCATGGAGATTTGATAATTTAAAGAATTTTAAGTTCAGAGTATTTGGCTAAAACACATTAGTCACTTTTTGAATGTATTCCATTTATTTCTTGAACTTGAACTGTTGCATGTAAGCAGTTAGTGAGTGATTTATGTGATGGGGAAGACAGTGGATCTTCAATCAAATCATGAAAGGAAGAAAAAAAAATCATTGTGATGTTGATGATGTATGTATCAGGCAAACTTTGTCTCCAACGATGGTATGAGGCCTTACCTTTTCAATTCAACCCATTTAAAAACCCTCCTCCCTAGTCACACCTAGGGGTTTAGAACTCAAATTTGTGTAGGAATCTCCTAGGCCTTATGACAGTGAAATGTTCCCTCTTAGAGCATGGGGAGTCTCAGAGTCCGTATGCAGATGAAAATCCCATGCAGACCTCCCCTAGAAATCACAAACCCCACAATAGATGGGATTGTGATCATTCCACAACAATTCTGATGGCAATATGCCGATGTTGAATGCATGTAGCATTGCATCAATGCATAACATTCATTGAAGACATCAAAGAAAAGTACGAGCACAACTCAATAACTTTACGGACTATGGGCAACTTGGTGCTAGAAATTTTAGAACAGCTAGTAATTGTGTCCTTATGGTTAACATCACATTAAAAAGCTTTTATGAATGAGAAAAATGCTACAATGGGCAAGGGATACAAACAAGGGCAACCATAACCTCTTGTCCCCTCACGTTTGGCATGGAAAAAAGACAGATTTACAGTCAATCTCACAAACATATAAGAAGTGGGTTTCACATGAAAAGCAGTTAGTGCCATATGAATTCAACAGTGAGTTTAGAAACCAAAGACTCCGTCAACATGTCATTGATTTGTTTGGGATTTTTTTGTGTGGACCTTTAAATTTTTAGTCGCTCCTCTAAAACATAAGATCTAACCTGTGGAATTTTGGTGTGCATTTTCAAAAAAATGTTTCTACCTTGGAGTGGATTATGTCTTCGTTAAACAGTGCAAGGTGGTAATGGTTGAAAATGGAAAACTTTAGTAAATGATAGTGAATTGGGTCATGAATGTGAGGCCCGGTTCTCTTCAATGAAATGTTCCACTTCCAAATATTCAAGCTATCAGATACACTACACTTCACCTTTTTAAGTGATAAAAATCATCAAAATGCAATGGGCATTGTCTTTGTGGAGCTTGCTGATGGTTCAAAAGAAAAAGGGAGCCAGTTCATAACTCTGATGTTACTTGCGCAGCATTCGAATAGCTCATATTAGTATCAGTGAACTATGAAAAACCAAAGGCTTGAAGAATGAGAAGATAAAACAAGAGGAAAAGATACACATAAGGAGAATGAATGAAAAGGAAAGAGGTGTCAATGTTGTGCAATCCTAGAGAGCCTTATGTAGCTCACTGCCAAGTTCATGCTTAGTCCCCTACCTGCCTCTGAAGTCACGAACACGATTCATTATTGGGTGTGGAACAAACAAGCCTTGCCAATCGACAAGGGAGATTCCTCCACATGGGACAAATTCAAAGTGAGAAGACGTATGGAGCAATAAAATTATTAATCAGAATATTTGTATCCACAAAGTTATGATACATGCATGAAAGATGACAAGTTCTCCCTCATTCACACATGTCTGTGTGAAATTTGACAACGTATCTTGCTGAAATCCATAAGGTAAAGCTTGTGAAAACAACATAAAAATCCTTAAAAATTTCCGTGTCTAGAGAACAATTCAACCTCAACACATAACATAAAACTTGAATATGTATGACATCCAAGGTTGTGGGGAGTTCCAAAATGTGCTCATTTGATAGCTGCACATTAAAAAATCTAATGTGTCCAATGAATGAAAATGGAGAGTGTTATTCATTTTGGGAAATGGTTTCTCTTGTATTGCATTTAAATATTCCGTTGAATTAGAAGGAGTGAAACAATGACAGGAAAGTACTAGGCATATTCTCTGCAAGTGATTACTACATGATTTCCATATAAAACAATGTAAGCATTAGCAAGATCACCTGTGGCACAGAAAGCAGGAAAAAAGTATACTTATCACTCAGTTTAGGCTCAAAAGGAGAAGTGAGCTCCCTTGCTACTAAGGTCCGTGTGCTTTTGGAGAAATGTACGAACTCTTCAGCCATTGGGTCAAGTATTCTTATGCATTTTTTATGGTCATGTCTTAGTTGACCACAAAGGCCAATTTCCTCCTGCATTCCAAAAAAAAAAACTGGTTACCTCTACGCCTTTTTTTCTTCGCCTCCTAGTCTTCCTCTCCGCCTTTTGGACAAATGTATAATTACATAGTTCCCAAGGTTATGGAGCAAAACAAAAGGGGACATTTCGGTACATCAATCTCTCCATGCATGCACACCATATGTGTCATGCATGAATTCCCTTAGTTGGAAGCCAAGCCCACTTTGTAAGACGAAGCTAGCTGCATGAACACATATGGAGTTTTGTTTGTAAAACTCCAAGAAAGCACATGAACAAGTCTGAAGATCCACGTTCAATTCCCTCTGCTCATCTGAGTATACTTTTTTCCTTGAGGGTAATTGAGAGTATGGATTCACAAGCTTTTGGATGCAAAGAATTTCCCATCTACTAACAGTTCATATTCCACTTAGGTGGAAGTAAATGCAGAAAAAAAGTAGCGCTTTCAGAGGAGATTTTGTCGAGTTCCTTAAGTGCTCTTTCATACATCACCTATGAACTTGTATGTGCTACTTTTGAAAATGCTTCTTTGACCTAGTCCTCAATTTTTTATGCCCCTCCTGTACAAATTTCTCCTTTTAATGATGCATGGGATATCCATGTGTAGCAATTGGGAGGTCGATCAAGACCACATTACTAAGTCCCCTTTCCAGTAACACATACTGACGAGTCAATTTGGTGAATTGATGTTACAAAACACCTTTAACGACTACAACACGATAATGATGAATGACACATTGCACTCCTACTTCACCACAACGAAGGCGATGGATGACCCAGCTGCAGAATCATCTTGTTTTTCAAATAAATATGAGAATCTCCTCCGTCTATAAGTGCATATGGACCATTTGTGAATGTTGCAACCCCTGTGTTGTATTCATAACTGTATCATTGATTGGTCGTCCTTGTACCTCTTATCGTTTTTGGCATCCTAAGGAACCCTCATTTGCAGTTTGAGGAGCTGCTCAGACGGGTGATCAGTTGGGACAAATGTTTCCGACCGGACAAGATGTTCGCTGTCTACACTTACCTTTTTTTGTTTTTCAAATCCTCTAACCCCCCCCCCCCCTCTTGGGCCTCTTGTTGTGTTTTCCAACAGTTGTGCAAGATGTGTTCAGATTTCCCATTGGTCCACTACGGCTGTTCACTCCGTTGATCGATGGCGGCGATCTCTATTGGACTGAAGGTAGCTGCCTACTAGAACCTTCCATTGCCACCATAAGACTTGTGGCTTTGGTGCTGCTAGCTATTGGAATCATGCATTTGAGCATTTTGGTCGACGCTCTCAATCTGGTTTACTACCAGGATCATGCCCAGAAGGTCATATTGAATGTTGAATATTGCCATGGCTTTTTTAAATTTGCGCTTGAGGTCGTTGTTATAGTGGGCAAATAGTTCATTTAGAGTGATGTCATTACAACTGATGATTTTGTAAAACCACCATGTATGCCCCACGATGTTGGATTGCTTACGCAAGAGTTGAAGCTTTTTTGTGCCTCAGCATTATCATCGAGCTCTTCATAGCATGTACAATTGGTGCACGCGGAATCGTTCCAGTTCACTAGTGGGGTCACGAGAGGAGTCACGTAAGTCCTTTATCTGGCTCCGCCGACCTCCCGCGGTCCTTGATGTCCTTTAGATTGGACCACCAACTTGATGACGTGTTGTGTAGTTGGCCAAAAACATAAGGAAAACAAGATTATGCCCTGAGTTCAAGGACTTGTGTACGTCAAGGACACAACATGTTTTGGTTTGAACTCCTTATACAGAGGGTTGAGCCTAACAATTAGTGATGTTGTCTTTGTGTTATGATTACTATGGGCTGGAACTCCAGTATCCCCCTTATGGTCAAGGGGCTTTAGTCAATGAACAAGGAGTGAGAAATTTTTGATAATTTCATGTCGTTTTAACCACGTATGAGAAAGCCATCCATCAATAGCTGGTGAGGTGTTTAACTTCATTGAATGTTGATTATATGTGCTACGTCCCAAGACGTATGTGATTCCCTAAACTCCACAAGGGGACATTTCTTTCCTTAAACTTATGGCTCACTGTGCATCGACCTTGGGAATGATACGTCGCTCGACCGAGGGCATATTGGTCACCTGTCCCGACCTCCGGTGTTCCGCTCCTGAAGTTTCCAATATATTCGACCAGTTTCCATAATACCCCAAACAACTTTGAATTCTATTATTCACCTGTTCCATATCTAATTCGACGACTTTTTCTCAGGGTTCAAACTGTTTTGGTGGCACGGTTGAAATCAACAAAACAAGAGGGGTGATACCTGGAATTCGATTACTGATTCAGGTCATTTAAACAATTTCGACGAACATTGGCTTTGCCCAAACGTTTGATCGCTTGTGTTTGAACGGGTGAATGCCCGTAGATGGCACGAAGGAAGTTAGCGTGTCGCGTGGCATGTGTGGTCGGTAGGGCTACACCGGACCGCAGTGTGTAGCATGTTTTCTCACTCTTGCATGTTGTTCACGCTATGTACCCTTGACTTCTTTTGTCTGATCTGAGTAAAGGAAGACAATTCTATGGACGTGCGAAGCGAAGTTGCTGGTCGAGTGAGCCGAAAATCGTCGAATAGATTTTCTTCAACATATGATGCCCGTATGCAGTGTTGTCCACCTAGAAAACATACGTAAAGAACCCAGGATGCATGAACCTGAAAATGTCATGGTGGTGCCTTGATTTCCATCATTTCATTTTGTAATTGTTTAGGTGGTGTCTATGAATTTGATGAAGGTTTGTTTTTGACAAAATCCGATGAGGCAATGAGTAGTTAACATCGAAATCAAAGTTTCTTAGGGTAATTGAGAAAAGACCATATTGATCATAGACCAAATTGATCATTCGATGTTGTTCGGTCGACTTCTCGACAACATTAGAACCTTCTAAAACCATGCCTCCATGTTCTCAAACCCCCCCAAATCATCAGTGGATTTTCTCCACGGTGAAAATGCCGATTACACCCTGCTTTGTCACCCGTGAACCTCATGTACCCCGACCTCAGAGCAAAGAGCCCCATTTGCCCCTACTACAGAACAATGAGCCCCATTCACCCCTGTCTGGAAAGAATAAGACCCATCCAAACCCGTGTGGCAACAATGAGCCCTATCTGCTCCCCATTTTTCACCATACTCAAACAGCAATGCATGATGCTGGTTAATCATGGCAAAATCAGTCATGTGGTCCTAGAATGCGGCCCTTTGTCGCGGCCATCACGATGGAGGACCGTGAAAGCATTGAGGGCTGGTAGGGGGGGTGGGATTGCCAATCGACGTTCGTTGATGGGTACTTCGTCAATTGCCACCACCCCCTCTCGCAACCCACTAGCCCACCCAACCCTCCGCCCTTTGAGGCCCTCGTGATTGAGGGTTGCGATGGAACGGGCGGCTGGAGGGCTGTCGGCAGGGAGGGGAGGGAATTCGATGTAGATTCCGGTCGACGAGAGACCGCCGGAATCGTTGCTCTAATAATGGGGAGTTGAAGAATCTCCAATTGAGAGAGGTACATTGTTCATTATTCTAAACCTGAAAATTGTATTACGTACAAGGAGCCAATGAGGCTTATTCTTTCAAGGAAGCGGCGAACAGGGCCTATTGTTCCATGGTAGGGGCACATGAGGCTTATCATTCCGAGGTAGGGGGAATCAGACTTATTCTTTGACATGAGTGGGACATGGAGATTCCACCCTTTTCTCCAAGAAACCACTCACAGCGTGACGTCGCATGCGTCACTCGACTCAAGCACCCAAAACCCAACAATGCTTCATTTTGTTTCTCACTATTGTATATATGAGCTCAACATGATAGACACTTTTCATTCAAGAAAAGTTACTTCTATACACAAATCATCCAATTCCCCCGACTCCTCAAATCATCTTCTTCTTTGCCCTCTTATTTGGTCAACTTCTCAACAGCGCTGGATTTTTTAAAAACCACACCTTGATATTCTTGGAGCCCCCTCAAATTAGATGGAGCTTCTTAAAGCAGCCACTCATAGAATTATCCTACACACTTTGCTTGGCTCAAGGGCCAAGGACCAAACACAAGCCGCATTATCATTCTCGTCATCGTTTGTGTGTGCTTGAACCACTCATCAAAGTACACTTCCTCCTTGATACAACGTATCCATTTGTCCCAATTCCACAAATCGTCTATTGTCCCGCACCTCATCATTGTGAACCACCTCTGCTCCTGTCTGCGTAATGCTATGTTTTTCTTGGCATAACAAGATGGATGCCGTTGTGCACGTCTTTTTTCTTGGTCAGTGACAAATGATGAAATGAAGTATGAAAACAGGGATGAGCGTCATACTTCACATTTGATGGATATAAAAGCCTTTTCATCCCTTTCTAAGTCGCAGTTTGCAATTTCCCTGCACAGACGCACGCAAAGAACCGACACCATGCTAGTGCTAATGATATTAGGGTACCAGTTGTTTCGTCCCTGACATACACGAGTCTGTAAAACTCACGAGTGGGTATTTTTTTCTTACATTCATGGCCCACCACGTAACAAAACCAGGATTATTACGATGTTTGGCGAAGGGCATTTTGACCAACTGCCCCGACCTTTGGTGTTCCGTTCGAAAACTTGTTGACCCGTTCAACCACCGTCCACAATGGTCAAACTTAACTGTTCCAAACCATATCGATGTTTTGACATCGTTTGGTTGAATTCTCAGCAACAATCAACGTTTATAAAGAAGCGTCAAGATATTCTCAAAGTCCCCCAACTTCTCCGCAGAGCTTCTCAATCTACTACACACTGCACGACCTCGCACGTGTCGCTCGACTTGAATGCCGATGACCTGACTTATGCCTTGTTCTTATTCTAGGCATTGTATGTATGTGCTTGACACACTCAACTCTTGTCATTGAAGTACACTTATTTCTTGACATGAATTCTCTAGCTGTCCCAAACACCCGAATCATCTTTTTTCATGCACCTCATCCGTGTGAACCCCCTACGTTCCGCTCAGTGTAACACTTGGTATGAGAGCACAGTGGTGCTGGAGGGACAAGTGACGCATCAACTTCCTGGTGAAAACCTCACACAATTTCTCACCGCATCTCCATCGTCAATAAGATTGCAGAATTTGCGACAACAGCGGTGAACAGAGCGAACGCAGCTGGCGACAAGTAGCAGTTCCCGGCAAGTACTCGGCCATGGCAAAACCACAGCATGCGAATGATGATGCTCTCCAGGGAAACCGGGCAATAATGAAAGCAATGCAGCAAATGGTGTACCATAAAAAAACCCGATGGCCAACCCAGTGACGGACCTCTCGGGTTCTGCGAACCCTTCGCCCACGCTCCAGCCCATTGGGACGACACCTGTCTTAGTGGGAGGCACCGGCTGACAAGGACAAATCAACGAAGAACTATACCAGAAATTTTCAAGACTTGAGAGCCTCAACACCCATCTGCTCCAACAACTCAAAGCGGCAATAGAGTAGCTTTGAGTTTCTTGTGCGCTTGAAGCAATGCTCACCAAGAGAAATTTAAAAGTCTCAAGTGAACCCTAGGTTTGACTGGCACTTCCCAAGTTGTTTGATCCTGGAAACTCTAAGGGATTGACGATCAGGATGTGGCTCATAAGTCTGTAGGTGTACTTCACCACTATTGGGATCAACAACGAAAAAAAGAAAAATGACTTCACAACCTCAATTTTTGTGGCACGGCTTTAAGTTGGTGTTCTGATCCAAAGACCATCCAACGACAACAGGATACTGGTGGAGCTACATCAATGGCTCTTGGGACCGCTCTCAACAGGCATAGTACCTCTTGAGCAGATCAATCAATTGTTGCACGACTCTCAGACACCACCGGAAACATGGAGTGACTTTGCATGCGCTATCCTTGCTCGCTTTGGGAAGCTTAACTAGAAGTCTAACGCATGATACAGACTCCAATATCTGCATCAAAAGTCTAGTGTGATGGAGTACACTCGACATTCTCGTGAAATCATCGACGGCGGTGAGCTCTCCCATGACAAACTATGTTTCTACTGCAACAATGACCTGAAGTGGGATATCTGGTGAGCAATTGCCATTTTCTGCATTCAGGATGACCTTCCCCAAATGATCAAAGCATCTGATTGCAAGGGTAGCGCTCACTACAATGCTCGGATGTAAGAGTCCAAAAACTGGCAGCCCCACAGCCATAATGCCTAGCGTGGGCGAGGACAGTCATAGTCAGCAAAAACCTCATCTCTAATAGAGATCAACGACGTCGATCAGCATGGTCAACGCCTCTGCTGGGCTTGGAGAAAACCAGGCTCTATCTCACGCGACTGTTGAAAGCGGCATCAACAAGCCAAAAATGGTGGGAAGTAACAAAAAAGAGTGAGAAGTCGGGGAACAACAAAAAACAAGAGTACACAACGAGGCTCCTATTTGGTGAAAAGAATCTGCGCCGAGCGATTGCCCATCTGAGCACCTCACATCGTTGCAGATGAGGGTTCCTGAGATAGCAAAGTTTGACATGGAGTACGAGGACGAAAAGCCGATGATACTCCTATGCGTGCAACTGAGGGGTTACACATGTCGCAAAACGGTACCAACACTACTGGATGGAGAAGCTTCTCATGTTTTCTTCGGCAACGACATGGTCCAAAAGCTCTTTTTGGAGATCAAACCGGAGGTTT
>SZWC01002700.1:34470-48546 GCA_023375785.1 Penium margaritaceum
GGGGGGGGGGGAGGGGGGGTAACGAACAAGAAGCATTCAACTCTTTGAGAAACCCTCTGACCTTGGCGCCAGCCTTCCGATTGCTGGATCCAACGGTGGACTGTAACATGGCCATCGATGTGTCCTATCGAGCCATTGGAGTCATTGTACTCCAAGATGATGGCAATGGAGAACAATAAATCGTGTACATGTAGAGAAAAGTACGTGGACCAGAATTCAAGTACGCGGTGGAGGAAGAAGAGATGCTGACAATCGTGCACACTTCAAGACGTGGCGGTGCTACTTGGAATGGTGGCCATGCATCATGTGCACCGACCATCATGCCCTAAAATTTCTCAAGACCGAGTTAAGTCTAAGTTGACGACAAACCCGATGGATGGAATTTCTTGAGTCCAACTCGGATTATGATATCAAGTATCGTTCTGGAAAAATAAATCTGACGGATGCTCTGAGGCAACGACTGGATTTGATGGTTGAGATTACTACATTGCTATTCAAACAGAACTCGTTCCTCGCGAGGCTATTCCCAAAAAGCTATGAGGAGTTTAGCGACTACAACAAAATAAAGTTCTGGTTCGACAACCCCTACAGGCGATAGCTAATCACTCGCCAGGTCATTGCTCCTCCAAACGTGGAGTTAGGACGAATGCTATTGGAAGAGTGCCACAACAAGGGTCCAGGTAGGCAGTTTGGCAAGCACAAGAAACCTAAGAAGCTGTCGCAATACTAACGGTGAGACAAGATGCAGACTTTCATAGCGGCCTTCTACAAATCATGCGAAACCTGTCGACGACATAAATCTCGTCGCATGCGACCACCAGGCCTACTCTAAACCAAACCTGTTCCAACGGAACCATGGGCCAAAATCATTATGGACTTGGTGACAAGACAAACCGCCATCCCCCTGGGGTACAAAGTCATCCTCGTCGTGGTACACAGATTCTCTAAAATGGCGCATTTGATCCCAAAGATGACCACTGTTACCGTAGAAGGACCAGCATGGTTGTTTCTAAATCACTTTGTATGACTACACAGATTGCCATGTACCATCATAAGCAACCAAGATGACCACTTTACCAGTTGGTTTTGGTAAGAATTGATGACTCGCCATGGCATTCAGATCAAGCTATCAGCAACGTTCCATCCTCAGACCGAAGGGTAAATCGAGTGAACCAACCAAATGCTTGAATAACTTCTCCAAACCATATGTGACCCACACGACACTGATTGGGAAGCAAAACTACGGACGGCCAAACTTGCATATAATTTTGCCACTTGCCACAACTCTTTCACCGCAACGGGTAAAAAACCTTTTGAGGTGGTGCACAAAAACTTCCCACTATACCGGTTAGAGCAACACTCCTGCGATTGACATCCATTGCCAAAACTTCACGAGGATCTGGGAGGAAACACGGCAGAACCTTGCAAAGAGAGAAGCACCTATGAAGCGGGAAGCAGACAAATTGCAATGATAACGTGTTCGGCGCTGGCGATTACGTCCTCCTCAGTTCAGCAAACATCAAGCTCCGAGGACAAGACTGTGTCAATCTTAAACCCCGCTGGTTGGAACCTTTTGAGATCAAGTGAATGCAAACTCTAGTCGTCCCTAAACTTTGTGTCCTTGACGACATGGCGATCCACCCTATCTTCCACATTCACAAGCTGAAGCACTACCAGGAACCCATTCATTTCCCAGCAGAGACATTGCACCTCCACCACCAGTACAAATGGACGGACGTGATTGAAGATATCCTTAGACATCGACGCCGTGAAAAAATGAGCATCTGGTCAAGTGGCACAGGTACGACACCGCGCACAACACCAGGGAGCCCCAAAACATCTATGAGGCGATGATCATCTGATCAATGGCTGCTTTTTCAATCATCGGCCTATGTCTACTAGCATGCCGAGACGTCGTGACAAAAAGGGGCAGATNCTTTCACCGCAACGGGTAAAAAACCTTTTGAGGTGGTGCACAAAAACTTCCCACTATACCGGTTAGAGCAACACTCCTGCGATTGACATCCATTGCCAAAACTTCACGAGGATCTGGGAGGAAACACGGCAGAACCTTGCAAAGAGAGAAGCACCTATGAAGCGGGAAGCAGACAAATTGCAATGATAACGTGTTCGGCGCTGGCGATTACGTCCTCCTCAGTTCAGCAAACATCAAGCTCCGAGGACAAGACTGTGTCAAGCTTAAACCCCGCTGGTTGGAACCGTTTGAGATCAAGTGAATGCAAACTCTAGTCGTCCCTAAACTTTGTGTCCTTGACGACATGGCGATCCACCCTATCTTCCACATTCACAAGCTGAAGCACTACCAGGAACCCATTCATTTCCCAGCAGAGACATTGCACCTCCACCACCAGTACAAATGGACGGACGTGATTGAAGATATCCTTAGACATCGACGCCGTGAAAAAATGAGCATCTGGTCAAGTGGCACAGGTACGACACCGCGCACAACACCAGGGAGCCCCAAAACATCTATGAGGCGATGATCATCTGATCAATGGCTGCTTTTTCAATCATCGGCCTATGTCTACTAGCATGCCGAGACGTCGTGACAAAAAGGGGCAGATGTGTTACATCCATGATTTTCGAGAGTTCCTAGAACTTGTGAGTAGGCATTTCTGTTCTTAAATGCATGGCCCACCGCGTAGCAAATTCAAGGATTTCATGTCGTTCAACGGAGGGAATTTAGGCCAACTGCACCGACCTTTAGTGTTTCGTTCTAGAAGTATCTGACAACTTCAGCAGGCTTCCAAAATGGTTGAAAAGAAGTGTCGCGAACCATATCGATGTTTCAATATCGTTTGATCGACTTCTTGATGAAACTCAACTTTTATAAAGAAGCATCGAGATATTCTCGAAGCCCCCTGACTTCTCGGCAGAGATTTTTGAATCCACCAATCACGGTGTGACCTCGCACGCGTCGCTGTGCTTGAAAGCCAATGACCTGACTTATGCCTCATTCTCACTCTTGGCATTGTATTGTACATGAGGTAGACATACTTGACCCTTGTCATTAAGGCACACTTGCTACTTGATTCAAATTCTCCAAGTGTCCCAAACACCTAAATCGCCTTTTCTTCCGTACCTCATTCTTGTGAACCGCCTACGTTGCGCTCGGCGTAACATCAACCGCAGCCTACAAGATTTATCCATGTTCCATGATTCTTGAGTGATTTGCGCCTTCCAGGTCACCTATTTGAAGCTAAATTGTTTGCTAGATGCTAAACTGTTTAGGTCCCTCGTATTTTTTGGGGTTTCTACTCCGCGAAAGTAGTGATTGGTGTCGTGATTTAACGTGATGACATCGAACGCCAAACTACGCCTTACCGTGTCGCGTCTGCCGGATCGCTAGGCCGCGCTTCTATCAGACCCAGCCATCTTGGATAGTCGTTTTTCAGTCTTCAATGGGAAAATACATGATTTGATTGTATTGGTGTTCCTTAAGCCATACATGTCAACCCGTTTCATTCATTGATAACTTCAAAGACACATTTACAATCACGTCTTGATTCTAGGCAATCATTGCGATTGTGCATTTTTATTCATGGAATGATTATCTAACATTTGTGGAGGCTTGCCATGTAGGAAGTTATGGGTGTCCATGGCCAGTTAGCCTTGTATGACACTGCGCTGTAGCAACTCCGAGCTGCGTTCTGAGTTCCCTCTCTTAAAAATAATGAGTTAGAGGTTGTTGTTGGGCATATGTGGTCAAACCAGAGCTTGTAGCAACTGGCCTTGGCGAGTTGCCAGTGACAGAAAGTTTAAAAAATCCATCTGATGTGAGACTGCTAGCGTTGACGCATGTTGCTAAGTCGCAACACTCAATAAACATGTGAACCATTGGGCACCGTTGATAAGTTGCTAGAGAGTTGTTTCACTCCTTGAGGTGTAGCAACTCCTCGCAACTCTCCATGGTCACATAACTTTCGAACAAAAATTAATTGGCTGAACCATCGGTGACTCAATTCACTTGTCTTGACTTGGATTGTGACGTCATTATAACAAGCCAGGTCAACATATGCACGACGTCACTCCACTTTGTCCAGAATAACAAAAACAAATTTCAAAACGTGCATGATACTTGCAAGCACATGGTGTCACATGGGTGCTGAATGCGCTTGGACACGGGAAAGTGCGCCATCGAGTCAATTGAGCATGTTTGACGCGGTTTGTAGCAAACATGTTGATCGACTGTGTTGATAAGTACCAGTTTTTGCGGCCGGGTTTCACTTAAATCTCTTTCATGACGCCCTAGAATACTTTGAGAATCTCCTCCAAGTCACTGAGCCCATACCTTGTCACTGGCCATGTCTCATTTGGCCTATGACCCTTCAGCTGCCAGTGCATCTTCAACCTCCAAAGTGGAAGAGAACGTGACTATAACCAGACAACAGGCGCATCACTTGGTCTCTCAGCTACAAAAAGAGGCTCAAACTCACATCAATGAATTGATACAACAGTATGCACAAGCAATAGCTCCACCAAACCCCAATCCAGATCCTACAGTCCATCTTGCAGTAGCTCTACCCGTAACTGGCAACCTGTTTTCACCTGTCGGAGGAGTACAACCCTTGCCTCTGACCCCCTATTATGAAGGCCTTATCAGCATGCCAGCCATTTCCAAAACCGTGCAAGCAGACGAGATCAGAAAAGAGAAGTTCAACGGATACGAATTCTCCCATTGGTCTTTTAACTTTGAAGCAGCAACCCGTCCACTCAAGCTGTGGCAATTCTACAACAGCTAATACATACCTCTTATCCTAGGGATTCCTCTAATTTTCCTCAAACAGTTCAACCACTATAGCTTCATGGCATACTCTGTTCTCCTCAAGAGCGTGGTACCACGCATCCAACAAGCTCTTCGCATGTACAAAGACACAACCTAACCCGCCTATTCTACATGGGAATATCTCAAGCAGCAGTACCAGGCCAACAACTCCACCCAGACGTCTTATCTTCTTCTAGAATTCTCACACATTCAGACCAGCCAGTTCAACGGCAACGTCGTAATCAACATCGACAGAGCAAAAGATATCTGTGATCAGCTTGTCGTCACGGAATCACCTCTTCTAGAAGCTTTGTTTGTATCCTACATCATGAATGGCCTTGGCGATAAATGGAGAGAGTTGAAGCGCATTCTTTGCTACACCTAGCCTCACTTCCTCATTGAAAACTTTGTTTGTAGAATGCTACTTCAAGAACAATGCAACAAGCAACTTGAACAACACCATGAGGAAGCACTCGTCAATCTTGCTCACAGTGGCTCCAAGATGTTCTTCAAATTGAACGACAACTCATATTTTGGCCTCCAACTCATCTCCCGGAGCATCAAGCCAAGCCAAGATGTCCTCATCAACATTCCACCGTGTATCACCAAACACTGCCGCCCTCAGCTTAGCTCCCCAAAACTCTAGGCAAATTCTTGCAATCATATGCAGATATTGCAGCAGAAAGGGACACATTAGGAAAGAGTGCTACATGTGACAACGAAATCAACAGGAAAGAGACGGTCTAAAACTATCAAGGCTAGCACAACGACACCAAGGAGGCCCTACCAGGCAGCAACAAGCTCTTCATGTCTCAAGCAAGGAGGAGAAGCAAGACGAGAAGGATAAAGAGAAAGACTACCCAACCATGCAAAGGAAACAACAAATGATGTGGGACAGAAGTACGGCTTCTCCTGCTATACCAACCACTCTGCCTCAGAGAAGAAGCAGCTATTGCAGCATCCCCACATCTTCTACTTGTATAGCGGCAATAACGAACATATCACGTATGACTCTAGCACTTTGCACAACCTCTGACCATATGCAAAAATCTCTACTGTCATGGTGGGAAACATGGTAGAACTACCCATCAATGGCATTGGTGACATCAAGGCTCGTGCTCACAACAACATCGACATCACCATTGGTAATGTCCCTTACGTCCATGGCATCGTGACCAACCTCATCTCCATGGGAAGTTTTGCGGTGTTCTTCACCGACGTCACAAAGTACTTTGGACATATCCGCTTGCCAGCCGTGTTGCATTCCTCAAAGTCTTCCGCCAGTGGTTTCAACAAGTCGGACGAGAAGCCATGACAAAGCTGTAGATTTTACGTTCAAATGATGTATAAGCAACGACTTTGTCGCTTTCCTTAAGGAACACGAAATCGAACAACAAAAGTCAACACCTCACACCATGGAGCAGAATGGAGTGGCTGAACGTTGTAACTGTAATCTTGAGGAGATGTTCAAGGCCATGCTGCTATTAGCCCAACTCCAAGACTCTTGGGGGCTAGTAGCACTCCAACAAGTAATGTGGGTGAAAAATCGACTACCCTCAGCCAGTCTCCCCATTACAACGACTCCATACACAACATGGCACAAGAAGAAACTTGACAAAAACAGTAGTCAAGATTTTGGTTGCATGGCTCTCTACTATGTCCCCAAAGAACGACAGCATGAATTGGACGACAAAGCTTCCTGGGGAATCTACATTGGCCAAAGTGAACGATAAAAGGCCTAGCTCTTCTACGAAATCTCAATGCATCGTTGCATCAGTAGGAGCAATGATTTCTTCTACGAAAGTCTCACTTACGAGACCTGGACAGAAGCAAAGGCTAGAATGCCAGAGACAACAGTGCTGCAAAAATAATGTTTCTTCGCAGAGATGGAAAAGGAGGTGCTCACGACGCCAAAGCTGTAGCAATCACAAGATAAGGTAATGAAGGCGGCAAAATCCGTCGCAATGGACGGTGATAGCCATTACCTCGTAGTCATTAAAGAAGCTGATCATTGCAATCAGCAACGTGTGACTCAGTTGAATAAGCAGATCAATGATGGGGGTAATGAGGAGAGGTTCATGGAGCCATCCACTAACCAAAGAGATCTATCCCCATAACCTTCCAACATCAACAAATCCCTTTCAGGGCCCCACACTGAAAGGCTAAAGACAGGCGTTTGATGTAGAATACAATAGCCTTATCAGCCAAGCCACTTGGGAGCTTGTCGACCTTCCCCCAAGACAACAAACGGTTGGATTCAAATGGGTCTTTCATGTGAAGACAAAAGTCAACAGCAGCCTCGACAAGTTCTAGGCTCATCTCCTTGCCAAAGGCTTCACCCAAATTCTTGGAAATGACTTATTTTATAGTTACGCTCTGGTGAGCTGGTACACAATAGCTCGAATGATGCTCTCCCTCATATCAGTCAATGATTGGGAGATACTTCAACTTGATGTCAACAACACATTCATCAACGACAAAATGGGCACGTCAATCTACATAAAACAACCGGAAAGATGCCATGATAGCATTACACGATTAGTTAAGCTTGTCCAAAGCCTTTACAAGCTAAAACAAAACCCCCTTCCCTGATACGTAAAAACTACACAAAATCCTTGACAACCTCAGCTTCAGTGCATCATCTTACAATGACTGCCTTTTTCTACATCAAAATGCTAGAATATCCTCACCCAACTACTATGTCTACGTCTATGACAATGATATTCTCATCATCGGACTCAGCAAAGACCTTACAACAATAACAGTAATAGTGATTGCAACTGTAGTGAACATGAAATTGATGCCTGACGTGAGTTTCTACCTTGGCATGAGCATGAATCGTGATTGCAACGCACAAACCATCAGCCGTGGAAATAAAAAACATGTTGAGAAAATCATCAAATGCTTTAACATCACGGACAATTTCTAGAACATGTCATTGTCACTACAACCGTTTCCATTGCAACGAAGAGACGGAGGTTCCCTTGAGGAGATAACCTACATTTCCCACGTCGGATCTCTCATGCACACAACAAGCTGAACACGACCCGGCCTGCAATTTGCCGTCAAACGACTTGCCTCTTACAGTAAGACCCATCCGTTACAAACGTGCAAGGAGTTGACCCGTTCCTTGCAATACTGAAAAGAACATCGATTCTACAACTTGTTTACGACACCAAAACATCTCTCCAACTGCAATGCCACAATGATGCTGACTTTGGTGGAGAGCGCGATGACTGCTGCAACATCACCTGCTACATTTGCCTACTTGGGGGCGCAGAAATCTCTTGGTCCAGTGAGAAACAAAATCATGTCACACTCACCAACACTGAAGCGGAGTATGTGGCAATTACGGAAGCAACAAAAGAGATTACCCCCATACAGAATCTTCTCGAAGAGGTCGAATTTCCTAGAAAAGGACCTACGCATCTATTCGTTGACAAGTCCACAATCAATATTGCCCACTCAACACAGTTCAACGGTCTCACCAGTCACAAGGTATCAAGGGCCATTAGATCCGATCCATGGTCCTTGATGGTATTGTGTCCCTTCTTTTTGTTCGCAGAGAGAAGAAAGTTGCAAAATTTTCCACCAAGAACGTCAACAAAGACAAACGCGCTCTCTGCACTCAACAAAGCAGACTTCATAGGGATGGACCATGCACCTCCACTACGTTGTTCATGTGCGTACGAAGCTCCTGGTACGACGCGGTGGGAATTCCAAACTCATACTTCCATACTTGGGATTATTTGGGAGTTTGGAATTCCCATCGCCTCTTGCATACTTGGGATCCCCAACCTTGGGTGGACAGGATGCTCCTCCATAGAAGCTTTGCTGGAAGACTCCCCAAAAAACATCGGGTGTCCCATCGGCACACAACATGCAACTCCCTCTGAAAAGGATCTTGGTTCAAGAAGTTAGATGTCCAAGCTCAGAAGGGCTATTTGGAAGGTTTTAGCACTAGTGACTGCTCCTCTGGTGTTTATTGTGGAGTTCATTACCCCAACTAAGGCTCATAGCAATTTCAAGTCAAAGTGGGAGTCGCCACATATCTTGTCTTGGAGGTTACTGAAAACTCCCAACCTCTTCCAACAAAAAATCGTGTAGGAAACGTACTCCGAGCACTTTCACAACCACCTAGCAACAATGCAGCTTAACGTGTACCAATACGGGTGTTTTTTACAACTTCTCCTGTCAATGCAACTTAAATCTCATTCAAACTTGAATCCGACGCGGTCACCGCCTCAAGTGCCAAAGGGGCACCTCGCATGATTCAGCTCGGCTAGTTTGGAGGCGATCCCATGGCTGCAAACCACCGGCCGGCCCTCGCTGAGCCTGGGATCGACAACGTTGATTGCTTGCAGGCCAGGGACCGGCTGTTCGAGCGAGGTTTGGCTGCTCGAGCGAGGTTCGGCTGCTCGGGCGGCCGCCACATATTCCCCGTAGCTTTTGCGGACAATGGGAGTTTCATAACTTCCACGGAAACCACAAAACACGTAGTATCCGCGGATACTACAAAGCAAGAGGGGGAGGGCACAGTATTACGCAACCCCCTTTCTCTCTGCAAAATCCAGTCTAGTGGGGGGTAGNTGCTTGCAGGCCAGGGACCGGCTGTTCGAGCGAGGTTTGGCTGCTCGAGCGAGGTTCGGCTGCTCGGGCGGCCGCCACATATTCCCCGTAGCTTTTGCGGACAATGGGAGTTTCATAACTTCCACGGAAACCACAAAACACGTAGTATCCGCGGATACTACAAAGCAAGAGGGGGAGAGCACAGTATTACGCAACCCCCTTTCTCTCTGCAAAATCCAGTCTAGTGGGGGGTAGCAAATTTGTTACTAAAGGGATTTTCTCCAACCAACTTTACCACTCATTTCACCGATAACAGCAGGCACACCAGACGATTCTTCAGTCTCAATCTAGGTTTCTCTACAGGCAAACATTTTAGCAACCTCGTCATCCTCACGCTACAAATTCTATCTTCAGACAGACTCTCATAACCCCGAGAAAACATCTACCACAAGCTTTGTTGAGTGGGAAACTCCTTCACAATGTTTGATACAAAGGTTTTGGACTGCATCATCTTCCATGTCAACCAGACACTCTTCCATACCTTCTCTAACTTGCCTTCCACCTCCACCAAACATCAAAACATCATCATCTTCACTACTCAAAATCTCCATGATGCATTTCCTTTGCCTTTAGTCGAGCTTGACCATATTCAACTGAGGGGGGGAGGTGTTGAGAAGTACGAGTTCTAGCGGCCAGGTTCCACTTAATCTCCTTCCTCACACCCTAAAATGCTTGGGGAATTTCCTCCAAGTCACTGAGCTCATACCATGTCACTGGCCATGTCTTTGTTGGCGTACGAACCTTCAGCTGCTAATGCATATTCAACCTGTAAAGACCCTTTAGCTCCTAGTGACCCTTCAGCCTCAAGTGACCCTTCAGCTGCCAAATGAACCTTCATATGCTGGGTAGTTCTGTAACCACTTGGGTAGTTAAGTAGCTTCCTGCAACTCCCTGGGCAAAGAGCATCTGCGAAGTTCTTCAAGACCTACTTCAGGGTGGCTAGTTCACTGAGTCAAGTATACCTTTAGTTTCTCAACACAAGTAGTGTGCCATCAAGCATTTCAAAGTTCACTCCGGAGCAAAGTCACCGAGCTGTCTAAGTACTGCCTTTAGCACTTGGGCTGTGTACACTATATGAAGTACATCTTCACTAAGGTTCCTCAATGAGAAGGCACCCAGAGTAGGTGCCTTGTGGTTCAGCTACATCCAAGTCCTATCTTTAGTACTTGGTGCGCTGTTCAACTTGTAAAGCTACAACCTTTACTACAATTCCATGTCTAGTTTCCAGACTTCGAGTGAGAGCCCGCTATGTGCTTTGGGATCTATGTACATATGAATATGTGATGCATGTATCCTTCATTTGTACATGTTAACTTATTGTGTGTGCTAAATCTTGTATCCATGTGTACTTTCACCCACAAATGTTTCAGTTTTCTTCACAGATCGTAAGACCTCAACTCATAGCAAGTTATCACGGTTAGTTGAATTTTTAGGATGTGGCCCGAGCCTTAGGGTATGTTTCCATCTATCACGTGATGGGCTTTCAAGGCCCAACTCATTTCTCATCGAATCGGACGGTCTAGATGGAGAGCATAAGTACAAGCGTTCGTTGCGATGGCTTCCATCCTAAGTTGANCTTTCACCCACAAATGTTTCAGTTTTCTTCACAGATCGTAAGACCTCAACTCATAGCAAGTTATCACGGTTAGTTGAATTTTTAGGATGTGGCCCGAGCCTTAGGGTATGTTTCCATCTATCACGTGATGGGCTTTCAAGGCCCAACTCATTTCTCATCGAATCGGACGGTCTAGATGGAGAGCATAAGTACAAGCGTTCGTTGCGATGGCTTCCATCCTAAGTTGACATGGGCCCTCACTATCTCGTGGTGACATTGACTTGCTTTTGTGACACTGGACTCTACTTCATTTTTTTGACTATGTAAAGGAGAGTTCTAAAAACGTTCCGAGCATTTCTCTTGGCCATCGGGACCCATGAAGCCTCGAGGCCGATGGGGTTGAATGGTGTCTTGCAAGAGACGAATTCCATCATGCGATGGATCCGCCCGGGGTGTCGCATTGAGCAGGAGAGAATTGCCGCATATGACTTTATGGCTAGACCAATCTAGGTCGGTCAATTTGCAAAACTATTTACTTATTTCTTTTTTGTTCACGCGAGACCTGACGGGAGCCCCATCACGTCATGTATGGAAACACACCACCCATTGGCGGTAAGGGGAAATGGACCAAGTATTCTTGGTTAGGGTCTGCTCCTTATGCAAAGTGATGGTTCGTCCCATGCGTCAGCGCTTGGCATGGCCAGCCCCTCAGGACCGGCTGCCACGTCTGTGTCCGCCAAGCTCGTAGGGCCGGCCTCCCCGTCCGTGCCCGCCAGCCCCTCCGGGCCGACTGCCCCGTCCGTGTCCACCAGCCCCTTAGGGCCGACTGTCCTGTCCGTGTCTGCCAGCCCCTCAGGGCCGGCTGCCCAATCCGATTCTGCCAGCTCCTTAGGGTCGGCTGCTCCGTTCATGTCCGCCAACCCCTCAGGACCGACTGCCCCGCCCGTTCCTGCTGGCCCCTCAAGGTCGACTGCCCTGTCTATGTCTGTCAGCCCCTCAGAGCCGGCTGCCCCGATCGTATCGGCACACTACACATGTGGTCTGGGCGGGAGCCTGAAACCCAGGCCGACAGCTAGCACTCAGGCCACCTCTGCACGTCTTCTCACCCCATGACCCCCTGTCATCCCACGAGAATCCTCACCTCATGGCAGATGCGGGGGAAACGCAGACCCACTCCCAAGGAGACGTGGATCCACTCCCACGGTCATGAGTGGGGGCCCCGGCACCAAGGCACTCGGCTTGGCCACATTGTCAGTCATCGCAGACCTACATCCAGGGTCAGATCTAGGCTAAGCCTTGCTCCACCAGGAACATCGGTATGCCGTTGCGGCCGCACTCACGTGGATGTCACCAGGGGCACGGGACGCACATGCCCTCACTGTCCGCCCCACTTAGCGACCAGTGGACCCAACCACCCTGCGTGAGGCTTGGGCGTCTCCCGAGGCCGCTCACTGGGAAGCTGCATGTGTCGACGAGCTAGCTGCCATTCGGCAACATCACGTCTATGAGCTGGTCGACCTTCCCTTAGGCTGGAAGGCCATCGGCGCCAAGTGGGTTCTCCGGTGGAAGTGGAAGCGAGTCGGGTCTCTGGACAAGTACAAGGCCCGTCTCACGGCCAAGAGGTTTGCTCAGGTCCCTGGAATCGATTATGACCTGATATTCGCCCCGGTCGGTCGGTTCTCCACCAGCTGGGCGTTGTTCAGCTTGGTTGCCCAGCATGGGTGGGAACTGCATAAGATGGATGTGAGCAACACCTTCCGCCACGGCTCACCGGAAGGCGAGGAGCTCTACATGATGTAGCTCTTATCTGACCGAGGTTCCTTATGGAATACTTCTACCTGACAGGCCTCAACAGTAGAATTGACGTCACGTCAAGCCCAGTCGGAAACATTGTTACTCACAACAGAAAGTTTATTCCGACTGCCTATGTGTCGTCAGCCATTTCCCTAGTTGTGTAGGATAGAATTGTGTGTTCCCGATGGAATCGTCGATGCACGTCAGGAAAATGTAGTGCACATGCGAGGAATCGATGTAAGTTTCCAAAGACCAATCGAAGACGAGCAACCTTCAGTTTCCTCAAAGAATTGTCCGATATCACTTCCGTTGCGTCGATTGACCACTCCATAGGACGAATCTTCAATTCGAAAGGTCTTGTTTGGAACAATGTTGTTTGTAGCGTTGGATTCCTGGAAGGTGGTTTTCACACAGCTGGTTATTTTCTTGTCACGCGTCGATCGAAGTTGCGATCACCGACGGCGTGAACGGTCGAGCATTGTTTTCAGGTCGGAGTACGGTATGTGCCAGACTTGCCGGCGAACCAAAATATGCATCATTGCTGCCCGTCACAAAAACGAAAATGAATCTTTTCTTAGGAGCGCTTGCTACAGACACACTATCCGATTGCCGCCTCTTTTTGTGGCGAGACGTCAAGTCGTCGCTGCGGATGCAATTGCCTTGGCGGTCAAGCACTCGGTAATAGCCGCCGAATGCAGTCGTGGAAGGGCCTCTTCGCGCACATGCGCGAGATCTCGCAGAAGTCTGCGCAAGGCCCCGCCACTTCGCAATCCGCGATGTCAGATTCGCGAGCAGCAACAGGGCGTTGGTTCAAGGCCGCAGTTCGTAGGAGCCTTTTGCAGGCGCAGTTTACGGTTGCGACAGCGGCGTGATCCGCGGATCCACGCTTCCGTGCACGCCGTTTCGGACGCTGACGTGGACGGTGACGACCGTCCCCCTGACTCCCTCATCTCCTCCAACCCTCCATATCTCCATGCCTGCCTTCCTCCCTCCGCACTTCCTCTCTCTCCTCCTTCCGTCCTTCCCTCCATCCCTCCCTTGAACCCTCCCTCCCTCCTCCCACCCTCTCTCCCTTGCCCCGACCGGCCCTGCCTCCGTCCGACCCCCCCTCCTCCTCTTCCTCCCACCTTTCCTCCCCCTCTCCGGTCGCCCCTCCCTCCCTTCCGACCTCCCCGCCCCCGTCCTTCTTCCCTCCGTGCCTCCCACACTCCCTCCCTCCTCCGCCTACCTCCTTCCCTCCCTCCCTACCTCCGCCAGTCCCTCCCTTCCTCCCTCCGCCGTCCTTCCCGCTTCTCCCTCCCTCCCTTCCATC
>SZWC01002700.1:66618-78525 GCA_023375785.1 Penium margaritaceum
CTTGCCACGT
This sequence comes from Penium margaritaceum, assembly GCA_023375785.1. Taxonomy (NCBI): domain Eukaryota; kingdom Viridiplantae; phylum Streptophyta; class Zygnematophyceae; order Desmidiales; family Peniaceae; genus Penium; species Penium margaritaceum. Next base: position 66,629 of record SZWC01002700.1, read on the forward strand.
TGCCTTGCTGCATGTGGTGAGCGTCTCGTTCTGCATGCTGCCGTTGCTGCTGTGAGTTGTGATCCAGCTACTGTTCGTGCGTCGGGGGGCTTTTGGATCCTTGACTCCGGAGCCACCCATCACATGACCTCGTCACGTGCGTATTCTGTGTCTCTTGGCCCCGTTGGCTCCGTGCGTTTTGTCCGCACTGGCTCCGGTCAGCTGCTGCCTATGCAGGGCGTTGGCATTGTCCGCTTTGTTGGGTATGGGGTGGAACTGTTCTTGCCAGACATCCTGTATGTTCCCTCGCTTGAGCTCAGTCTGCTCTCTGTTACCACCCTCGACGACCAGGACATGGACTTCTCCTCCAGTCCCGACACTGCCTCTGTCTCTCATCGCACCACTGGTCACATCCTCCTCCAAGGTACTCGCTGCGTCCGCCTGTTTTGCGTCCCCATCTTCACGCCAGCGCCTACCATTGTTGCCCATGTGCATATTGCTCGCTCTCTCTCTCTCCTAGCCAGGCTCATCTGTTGCACCGCCGCTTATGCCACATTCACATTGCTGCCATTGATTCTCTCCTTCACACGCTCCGCGCGGATGGTCAAGATGCCAGTTCCTTCCCTTCCCCTTGTCCACCTGACTGTCTTGCTTGTGCTCAATGGAAAATGCACCGCTCACCTTTCTCCACCTCTGAGACGCGCACTTCTGTACCTCTTGAATCATTGCATGCTAATGTCATGGGCCCTCTCCCCCATAACTCTCTTGGGGGAGCTGGTTGCTACGTGCTCTCTCTAACTGATGACTTCTCCCGCATGCCTTGGGTCTTTGCCCTCAAACAGAAGAGTGACGTATGTTCCTCCCTCGAGTCCTGGCTTCCCCAGGCCGAACTTTCATGTGGTCGTCATCTTCATGTTTTTTGTTGTGACCGCGGGGGTGAGTTCATTGGACCCACCTCTCGCTTTCTCTCCTCTCGTGGTGTCCACGTCGAGACCACCGCCCCATACACGCCCCAGCAAAATGGCGTGTCTGAGTGTTGGAATCGCACCCTTGCTGACGGTGTCTGTACCCTTCTTCCTGCATCTGACCTCTCCCCCACCTTCTCATTTGAGGCCATGTCCTACATGACCTGGGTCTGGAATTGCATTCCCCATGGTCCTCTTCCCCGTCATGTCAGGTCGTTTGAGTGCTGATTTGGTCGCCGAGCGGATCTCCGTCTCGCTCGTGTTTGGGGCTGTGTCGCTACCGTCTGGCTCCCTGAGGACCTGCACGACGGCAAATTCAGTCCGCGCACTCATCTGTGCACCTTTCTCGGTGTCTCAGCCATGTCCAAGGCCTGGCGCTTCTATGATCGAGATCGCGCCCGGGTCGTCGAGATGCGAGATGCCCTCTTCTTTGAGGATGTCTTCCCTCATGATCTCTCTCGTGTCGCTTCCCCTTCCTCTTTGTCCTCGCTCCGTCGGCTTGGGGGTGTGGGTCTGCTCCAGCCTCCGGTCTCGCTGGTGTGCCTTCCTCGAGCTTGCCCCACCGTGGCCCTTGTCCTGTCTCTCACCCTGCTGATGCGTCTTCCCCGCGCTTGACCTCTCCTTCCGCTTCCTCCTCTCCATGTCCTTCCAACACTGACACATCTCACACTACTCCGTCTTCCTCCCCACACTCTTCACCCTCCTCGTCGTCTCAGTCCACGACCGTGCCTGCCAGTGCCCCACCACTGTCTGTCGAAACTCCTGCACACTCTCCCCAGCGTGCTGTCTCTGATGTCCCCTCACAGGCACCTTTGGTTGATACTGACCCTATCTCCCTTCAGGTCTCAGAGGCACCTTCACCCGTGCCCGAGCCATACACCCATGGGGGCAGACTTCGACCTCTTCCCGAGACGTATGTCTCGGACTCATCACAGTCACAGCGTCGTGCCAGGTCTAGTGCACCCTCCATTGCAGCTGACTCTACTGCCACACCTACTGGGCTTGACGCCCTTGGCCTTGCCGTTAGCGTAGTCCATCCCAACTCAACAGTGGGCTATGCCCTTATTGCTCATGAGTTTTTCAGTGCCTTAGAAGCATCCGTAGCAGGATACATTGCTGCCTGTTTTACTGCGAGTGGTCTTCCCTCTCTGACCTCACTCCCTGCTGAGCCTACCACCGTGTGTTAGGCTAGAGAAGCCACTGATGCTGATCTGTGGGAGAAGGCCATGTAGGAGGAGCTCATGGCCTTGAACAAACATGAGGTGTTCGAGCTGGTTGACCTTCCGCGTGGCCGCAAAGCCGTCTCGGCCCGTTGGGTAATTCGACGGTTGACAGATACAAGACACGCCTCACTACCTAGGGGTTTTCCCCAATTCCGGGCGTTGACTTTGATGAGACCTTTGCTCCAGTGGGTCGATACACTGCCGCCCGAGCTCTCTTGAGCCTGGTGGCCCAGCATGACTGGGAGTTAGAGCAGATGGATGTTAACAACACATTCTTGAACGGTCGCCTTCATGAGGATATCTACATGGTGCAGCCCCCAGGTTTCACTGATGGCACAAATAAGGTCTGGCAACTGCGCGAGGCATTGTACCGGCTCAAGCAGTCACCACGCTCTTGGAACTTAGAGATGTCCTCCACTCTTGAGAAGGGGGACTACCGCTGCAGCTCAGTTGATCCGGCACTCTTTCTGAGTGCCCCCTCGCAGCCCCTTGTGGACGTTCTGGTCTACGTCGATGATCTCCTCATTGCATCATCCAGTCCCGCAGTTGTGTAGTCGGTGAAGAATCTCCTCCAATCGGTCTACAAGATGAAGGACTTGGGTCCAACCCGTGTGTTTCTTGGCATGGAGCTCGAGCGAGACCGCCAGCGCAGGACACTGCATGTACACCAGGCTGCGTATACTCGTAGCCTGAGGGAGCGCTTCTCTTCACTGCTCGCTGATACACCCACGGCGTCCACATCAATGACTCTAGCAGGCCAACGTCTACTGAAGTCACGTGACCCTTCTCAGTTGGGGAACACTGTCAACGTCACTGATTACCTTAGCGTGATTGGATCACTGATGTACCTGGCCACTACCACCCGAGCCGATGTGGCCTTCGCAGTCAACTTCCTTGCTCAATTCTCTCAGCAGCCTCGGCAAAAAGCACCCTGAGGCTGCATTGCGTGTTGTTCGCTTCGCGCTATCCACTACACGAGTCGGCCTGTGCTACAGGTCATAGCCCTCTGTTATTGTTGATGGGTACACTGACAGTGACTGGGCTCATGATGCGGATGCACGTAGTCACATAGGCTACATCTTCCTTGTGGGTGGCACTGCTATTTCATAGAAGAGTGGCAAACAGGGTTGCGTGGCGCGCAACTCCAACGATGCTGAGTATGTTGCACTTGGCGCAGGTACGTGTGAGAATGTGTGGCTTTCTCGCTTGCTGCAACAGCTCCGCGTGCCCATTCGCTGCATCACTCTGCACTGCGACAAGCAGAGCGCCAAGGCAATCGCAAACCATGATGGCATGCACCATTCTCGCACCAAGCACATCAACATTGAGCATCACTTTGTGCACGAGCACATTGCCGCAGGAGATGTCCAGGTTGTCTGGGTCGACACGTGTCAATAGCGTGCAGAATTTCTCACCAAAGCTCTTAGCAGTGGAATGTTCAAGGCTGCTGTGCATGCTGTTGGCTTGTTGCGCGCTCGTAACCCTCCTGGCTGATGTGGCATCTTTGTCCCAATTGTCGTGAATCCTCGTGTGGTGTGTGGACTGTTCGTCTGTGGGTCATGGGGGAGTGTTAGTGTTGACACACACGCAAGTGATTCCTTGTCTCCACTCACTCACATACTCGTTCACTGCAGGTGACTGAGTACCATTGAAGCCATGGTCCAAGCAAGGCTGGTCAGGTACAAGACAGGAGTGACCCCAGCCATGCTCAAGCCCTTCTGTGGTGGAACCATGCAAGTGTCAGCATTTGATTGTGAGCCACTTGGTGGCTGAGACGTGAGAGATTAATTGAGAGATACATGCTCCACATACGCTTGTGGTCGATGTGGCCTCTGGAATTGTGTACCGTGCATGCTGTGCTAGTTGTTACGTTCTAGCCCGGGTTGCTGATCCTGCGGGGCCACACGCTCAGTCGCTCTGATGTGTGAGGAACCGCGGTAGCTTTTAGCCGACCGGTCAGGTTCGACCCCGGGGTGGCGGCCGGGCCCCACTTTGAGCCTCTCGAGTGGGTGGCCCGGTCAACCGCGGCTAAGAGCTCGATGGATCATTACTCCCGGACACTTGTTCTCTCACGTCGCTCTTAAAAATCTAAGTGTTCTCTTACCCTCTCTCACCCTCGCCCTAGCCATGGATGTCTTGCCGTCCTAGACTAGTGAGTTCGGGGGCTTAAGGCGGCCTCTTGACGCTGCCTACACACATATGTTTTCCAATCCGTAAAAACTGTGTTCCAGTTGGGACATGAGATGAAGATATTGGGCCACTAATAGTGAACCATGGCATAACACTTTAGCGTGATCCACAGAGTCATTTGCTACAAGTTCACGAGGTCACTATATGCGTGGTATGAAAGAGAGGTTCGCTCCTTTCCTTGCGCCAATTCCCACTACATGGACACTAATCATCTCTTGTGGCCAAAGACTGCCCAATTACAGAGATGGTACAAGCTGGTGATATACTCCCTGCCACATGCTATCTTTTTGTGATGAGCTCCCTCATGTTCCTGACGATCTCCACACATGCTCGTGTTTCTCTCTAAGTCAACTTCCTTGCTAAAGTCACTCAGAGCCAGTGAGAGTGTCACGTGGAAGCTTCTCTTTGGTGAGGGATGTGTTAGCGCTCGCAACACTCTGTTGTTCTTGATGGCTACACCAACAACAACTGGGCAAGTGACACAGACGCACGTAACTGCACTTGCCACATCTTCCTTGTCCATGATACGAAAAACTTGTGGGGAATTGGTATGCGATGTTGTGTCGCTCAATGCAAAACAACCTTACCTGCTACCCTTCGCACAGGTATGTGTAAAAGGATTTGGCTATACAGGATGATGCAAAATTTTCCTATTGCCATGCACCACTTCACCATGTGACGTGTCAACCGTAGCACAAAACCTGAGTATGATGGCACACGCCATTCACAAAGAAAGCACATCAATGTTGGGTATCATTTTTCACGTGAGCGTGGAGCTTCAAGTGAGGTTCAGATTGTTTTTGTTGATACGCANTGATGCAAAATTTTCCTATTGCCATGCACCACTTCACCATGTGACGTGTCAACCGTAGCACAAAACCTGAGTATGATGGCACACGCCATTCACAAAGAAAGCACATCAATGTTGGGTATCATTTTTCACGTGAGCGTGGAGCTTCAAGTGAGGTTCAGATTGTTTTTGTAGATACGCAACAACAATGCTATGAAATTCTCATGAAGGCGCTCAACAGAGGCATACTTCAACATCACGACCAATGTCCTTTACCCCTTGTCAATATGTTACAGGCCTGATTGAACTGTCATGTTCTCAGCTTCTGTTCTTTTTCTTTTCTTTCTTGTTGCTATGGCATGTACATCATTCCCCACTGTCCCTTGTGATGTTTCTTTATATGCACGTGTGAATGTCTTCTCTATGAGTCATGTGGGACTGTTAGCGTGATGCAGTCAATTGTCATTGCACTACAACCTCTCGACTGGCTCCCGTCCTCATGTATGTCAACGATCACATAGGGAAAGCAAGAGCGTCAGCAAGGTGGTGTCTCCTTGGGGCAAGAAAGCTGAAAGGAGAAATACCACAGACAATCAAGCAGTGTGTGCCATAGCTTGTGACGAATAAGACACAGTTCATGCGCAAGTTTACTTTGCCGTACCCTTGGGTTGCTGATACTACTTAGCCCTGCGTTGTTGCTATACTCATGTTCATGGAGTATGCTTTGTGGTTGATTGTTTCTGTTTTGGAGGATTAGCCTAGTGCCCCATTGCTAAAGGCATGCTTCCAGATTTTCCTAGAAACATAGCCAAGATAGCTGCTCGTATCTTATTGTTGGCGGCCGGGTCACCTCCGGCTAGCAGCGATGAACCTCCACAACATAGGCAAGCTTACAACCCTCTTACTGGGCGGCAGATAATGCTGGGGGTGCAAGGGAATAGCTCGAATGTGAGAGGGCGATCACGGAACACGGACGTGGAACGCCATGAAAGCTGGCCAAAAAGCTGACCCAAGCTTGAAACCCGGCATGAAACAAAAGAGGCAAAACAATAAGCTCGTCAAGTGAGCTTGAAACATGGCCCAAAACCACTGTTTTGGCCATAGCTTAATGCACATGCATCCGAATGCAAACCGTATGAACTTACATATGAAGAGTCTTGAGCTGGACACAATAGATGTACATATGGGTCCGCCATCGACCGGTAGACACATAATGCGAAAGCATCCAAATCGGGCCTAAGGCTAGTCCACACAGAAAATTCTACAAGTTGGTTAAAAATGCGAGAGTGCCCCTGCAAGCCTCCAGGACGCCGTAGCACCTACCATGCGGCTGCGGATGGGTGGATCACCACCCAACTGTGCTCCGGCACCAGCTAGGTCAATAGGAAATGATTTAGGGCATGCAGGCCCATGCAAAAATGAACATTAGTTCTGTTTGTGAGTGTGATGCAAGATGACAAGAATTTGGCTAACTCTGGAATGCTGAATATAAAAGAAGAAGGAGGAAGTACAAATGAGCCTCTAGCAGGCTTATGTAGGGGCACCGACAGCTAGCCGCACCGGGCCCCATCATCCCCGCTAAACCCAAACAAGTCAACGGGGAGAACACATTGCGTACACCACGAAAACAATCAACGGTGGTCTCCTCGAGGCACCAGAACAGCTCTCCGAGTGCCCGGGTCTTGACCACCGAGAAAATACGAACAGTGTTAAAAAATCTCGGAATTAGCATCCAGACATCACGCACGGCTTTCCGAACATTGGAAGCACAAATAGAGCCACTGGGTCTCCTCGTCGCACCGGTATAGTCCACCGGGTGCGCGGGTCTCAACCCACCGAGAAAATTCTCCTAGCTCCAGACAAGCCCACAGGGCTGTGGGAACGCATCGATCGCGTCTCACCTATGCTGTCGTAGGTGCTGGAGAAGTCTCGATACAATCAGGAGGCTCGCTTTGTCGTCACGCCCTCCTCTATCATATACCGCCAACATGGGTATATGGATAATGCATCAGGGTCAGTCGTGACGGGTGGAAGCCACATAAATCAACACTCCCCCTGGGTGACATAGCCATCCGCGCGAGAACAAATGAACGGAGGCATGGAAGAATAACGTATGCCAGACCACAATCTGCACTTGTCAACCACACACACACTCATATGCTACCCATCTAAGGTCTCCCTAGACGCTGGCACATCCCACCAAGTGTCTGGGTCTTGACCATGAGACGAGTGATGCACACGCACACGAATCAACGTAATACACATCATACACATGTTAGACGACAAAATGGTCTCCTCATGACACTGGCGGTAACAGTGCCCGGGTCTCGACCACTACGAAAAATCCAACAAGTGTCTTTGTGTCGACCACAATAGCATCATCAATCAACACATGATCGTAGAGGGTCTCCTCGTAAAACGGGTATACCTCACCACGTTTCCGGGTCTCGACCACTATGAGCAAACCAGCTGGCATGCACGTGCCACACGTAGTATGGCCACACACCAAGACACACGACCCCATGATCTCCTCGTGACACGGGTGTAACCGAACAAGTGTCCGGGTCTCAACCAACAAAGTGCGGCCGTAGTATGCTCATAGTAGACTATGGATCCCTTGCCATTCATCTCCCATAACGTTGCGTCAGGTGGAGGTCCACACAACACTCCCCCTGTGGAGATGAACCTGGTGGTGATGTCCTTGACGGAGATGCTGATGCCGTAGCTGAATAGATCCTGGACGATGAATCATGTGGCCTCTCCGTCATAGAGAGATAGCTGCCCCTATCATGTACGAGTCGGCTCCCTCCCTCAAAGACGAAGTGGTGTCTCCGGCTACGATTGCTCACGTCGCAGCTGCATCACCTGGGGTGTACCAATCCTCGCGTGACTGCCAAGGGTCCCACATCACAGTCTCTCTTGTCTCCGCTCTACCGCGATGCATCTGTGTATTCCGGAGGAAAGGGATTGGGCGAGCAGCACACGAGCGTGGATGAAGTGGCGGAGCTAGCCTTCCATGCGGGATAGCGAACTCTGAGGCACAACTGTGTACGGCGATAGGAGGGGGATTGGAGCGACGAACCGGGTCACCACTCCTGGACGAAGGTGACATTTGAGTAGCTGAGTTGGGTGGATGAAGGTGCGTGATGGCAGCGACAGATAGACGAGCGATGACGGAGTCGACGGGAACGACGATGGCAAAAACTGAAGGCACGCTCAACTCTTCTGTGGTAGTGTCTCCAACTGACGTCATACTCGAAGCTCGTACAAGATCCTCACCGAGTGTGGGTGCGCCGGATGCTGGTGGCATAAAGCTCGTGCCAATAATGGTGATGCTCTGCTCCTCTGAGAATCACTATCATGTTGCCATCACCTCCCCCTGCAGCATCACTACACGCTCCTGCAGAACTGCGTAATCTGCCTCGGACATGTGGAGGTGGCCCATGTCTGCCTCCCGTAGGATAAACTCTGCCTCACTCAATGCTGCACATGCAGACTACAAAACTCGTGAGTACAACTCTATCTGCATCTATGCTGCTGAAGACGATGGAGCTGGTGCTACTACATCCTCCCGGGGGTCAACCAAACTCGCTTTGTGCTGAGATGCTGGAACATTGGATGCAGCTGCAGGTGTCGCATCCACATCACAGCTCCTGTGTGTTTTACGAGGAGTGAGCGGTCGCATGCCGAGAGAGAAGGAGAAGGAGGAGTCGTCAGAGTCCGTGGAGCATGTGGAAATGTCGTCCGTGCAGGTACTGCCACTCTCAGCATCGATGTCATGAGCAGGGTCACCAACAGGTGAAAACGAGGGGGCAGAACTCAGCTCCTGCTGACGAGGTGACTCCATCCGCGTGAATGGATCTACTCCAGTGTCCTTGACTGCCGCCGTACTGGACACATGCGTGCAGAACTCCTGCTTGACAATGCCCTTCAAAGCGACCAACAAGCGTAGCTGGCGCTCACGCACGGTCTCGTCGGGAAGGCTGGTCGCTGCCACCTACTCGATAATGGAGTGAGCACCACTGTCTGACTCCATCATGTGTGTCACTGCTCCGTCCTGTGTATGGGAACCCGTAGAATCTGGGAACATCGACGACTCCTCACGTTGAAGCCGGTCCTCAGGTGACACAGGTGACACGATGGAGCCTTATGTGTGTGCGTTGTAGCACATGACCCATTGACATCTCTCAAAACTGTTGCTCTCAAGAATGCCTCAACCTCTAAAAGACCAGCCGGCCGACCTTGCTAATGCACTACAACCGCTGTCGGGCTGGAGTGAGTCACGTGCGCCAACGCCCTCAAAAATCCATATGGGGCATCCTGATCCGCACGGGACTCCTATGCCACCGCCAGGCCGCTACCGGTCAGAGTCGCGAGTGGCACCGCCCTGGCATGCAGCACCTGTACTCCTCCTGATGCAACCAGTCACTGCCCCAGCTTAGATGTCGACCTTGATGACATGCACGTCCCAAGCACTCCAAGATCCACCGGATTAGTGTGAGTCGGCTGCACACTCTCCCCCAAAAGTCCGGTAGATACATCCCAATCCGTACGGGACTCTTGTGCCACCCCTGGGCCTCCACCGGTCGGAGACGCGAGTGGCACCGTCTAGGGACGCTGTGCTTGCGCTCCTCGTAATGTCACCTGCTACTGTGGAAGATCTAGATCCAGCCCAGACAATGACACGCAAGTCTCCACCATGAAAGCCATGTCGGGATCAGACTCCATGCCATGTGTCCTCACCGCATCATCTGAGTCTGCCTGAGCAGACGCTCGGGCACCACGGCGTGGCACAAGTGCGGTTCCTGTCGCTACGGTCACAAAAGGCAATACGCAATGATCACACTCCCCCTTGACAGGCACTGCAACAAAAGCCGAGGAGGTGGAGGGTGTATCAAAACCGGCGCGAGTACGGCATGCGGAGCGCTGACCCCGACCCGCGGGGACACACGTCTGGAACGACTGCATGAAGACATGTCATCGTGAGCTGGCGTCGTGGTCGTAGGAGAGTGGAGGATCGAGAGGATAGTGGCAGCCTGGGGCAGGCCGATAGGTGAAGCTGAAGGGACACCATCGAATGAGGAAGGAAGAGAGGATGAAGGAGATGTGGTCGAAGAGGCCGTCGACAAACTAGTAGCAGAAGCACGCTCAGTGACGAAGAGGTCACAAAGCCATTACACCATTTGCCGCAGGCCGTGGAATTTGGCAAATATGCTCGCCAGAGGTCCAGCTAGGGGATCTACCAACGCCGGCAGATCCGTATGCTGTGGAGGATGCAAGCAAGGTGGATGCTAGCCGCAAGGGTGTGTCCAGCAGCGACGCCAACCATGACGTCCACCACCATAGTAATTGCAAGCGAACACGCAGGGCGCCTGCTCAAATGTCTGCGATCTCATCTCGTGCGCTGGACAATACATAGGTGCCGAGGGTACCTGATCCCGATGGTAAACACCAAGCCGGGGGAGAGGATGAGGCCAGTAGGTACTATCACTCCTGGAGGTCACGACGTTGGGGTCAACAAACGTGACCTGACGGGTCGAGTTGCACTACCACAGCACGCCTGGAGACTAGAATCTGACTAGCTGGGACTACTAATGATGTTGCCACCAATTGAGCGAAGACTGCTCCAAGAAGAGAGGGGGTGGCGGCTACAGGTGCGGCTGCTGCTCCAAGCAGTAGACGACCCAGCCCTCGGAGATGGAAAGACTCAAATGCGCCGTCGATCCTACAGAATGAAGTGCGCACACCAATCCACGGGCCCTAGGGAGTCGTCGGTCCAAGACACATCTCAAAGCGAAGATTGCAGCCGACAACACAATCAGATGTAAATTGGGAATGCGAAACATGAAGCGCTGTAACAACCGCTTTGCACTAAGCACTCGCCGCCATTGGACCGCCACATCCGCTGTTGCTGCTCAGGCTGGTACTACTATTGGTGGCGGTGAGATGCCGGGCTATGCTGTGGCCCCGCACGATTGATTGAAACTGTCTTTCCAGTCCCTTTTTTTTATTCTCTCTTCTCGCCCTCACCCCCGTGTTACTAGTTTTTTTTCTCCTCACCACTCACTCTCAAGGGCACCCCCTCCGCATATTTTTTTCCACTCGTACCCCCAGTTCTTGATTGCCCAAAAACATGACATGAAGAAAATAGGGGGAGAGGGGGGGTGTCCGGCTTGTCCGGCCCTCCCTCCCGTTCACTACTTGCTCGCTCGCTCGCTGAGCGAGCGAGTGAGCAAGTGAGCGAGTGGCAGACGGAGAGGGGGGGGGTGTCGGCCCCTCTCCGCCGTCGACCCCTTTGTCGGTCGGTCGACGGGGCTGACGGGCCCCTCCGAGGGGCCCCTCGGAGGGGCTCGACGGGGCCCTCCTAGGGCCCCCTCGAGAAGAGNAAACGGGGCTGACAGGCCCCCTCGGAAAGGCCCCCCTGATGGGGGTCCAGGGGGTCCCTCCGAGGGGGCGGGAACCCTTACTGGAGGGATGCGGGGCCCTCCTACAGCAGCAGCTGCAGCGACGGATGTAGCTGCTACGGTTGCTACTGCTGCTGCTGCTTCCGCCGATGTTGTTCCTACTACTACTCTGTGCAGCAGCTGCTGCTGCTTTATGCTACCACCGCTGTTGCTACGACTGTTGTTGCTACTGCTAAACTGTGTAGCAGCAGCAGCTGCTGCTTGCTTGTGCCGCTTGCTAGAGTCGCCACTACTGCTTCCTGCTACATGTTGTTGCTGTTGCTGGCGCTGCTGCAGTTGCTCCTGC
>SZWC01002701.1:1185-19742 GCA_023375785.1 Penium margaritaceum
GGGGGGGGGGGGGTCCGAGTTCTGAAGGTTGTTGTATTCGCCAAGCACATTCTCACAACTGAGAAATTGCAAGAATACCCTTGATCGGACTTCTGTTTCAATCTCTACACACATAACAAGAATGGAAATTTTATATCTACAGACAAGTCCTTCCAGGAAGTTCAAGGACAGAAAACCGTCTTTTATCAGTTCAACTAAAAATGTCTCACTTCATTTTTCTATAATTTTCATTACATCTAGTCATTAGGGAGAATGTATTAAATACACAGTTCTCCTTGTGAACACAACAATACTACATCTGAAGACAATTTCCTAGACAAATTCCAACTACCAAAATCAACCTACCATATACACTGAATCTGCCCTGTATAATCTGGCCTCGACTAACCATACCTCTGAAGCGGTACGGCATGGAGGACTGCAAACCAATCAGCAGTCCGGTCTCCACGACCTGTGAACTGAGTGTGGCAATGGTGCCGCAAACAAAAGAAGAATGGGAGGATATGGCAGGGGTGCCCTACAAATCGGCGGTGGGCAACCTCGTGTATGCCATGGTGGCGACTTGACCGGACCTGGCCTACGTGGTGAGCCAAGTGAGCAGGTACATGGCCAATCCATGGCCACTACACTGGCAGGTGGTCAAGCGCGTCCTCCGCTATATGCAGGCAATGCGGCACGCATGCCTAAGGTTCAACGGCAAGGGGCGAGCACACCCTTCGCGTCTGGTCTGCTCCATGGATGCAGACTACGCTGGCGATGTGGACAAGCGGAAGTTGACATCTGGCTACGTGTTCTTCCTCGCTGGTGCAGCGGTCTCATTGTGCAGCAGATAGCACAACTACGCCGCCACCTCCATAATGGAAGCAGAGTACATCGCACTGGCCGAGGCTGTCAAGGAGACGGTGTGGCTCCGTAGCTTGTTGGGGGAGCTGGGTGAGCTGAGCAGAAGCCTACAGTGGTGCAAGAGGAAGATACCGGCTCTATCTCACAGACTAACAACCCGACGCATCACATGAGGACGAAGCACATGGACGTGCTTTATCACTACGCACGCGACATGGTTCAAAAGGGGCAGGTGGTGCTGCAGCACTTTAGCATGCACAACATGCTTGAGATTGCTTGACCAAAGTGCAACCCATGGACCGGCACGCATTGAGTGTGGCCGGGCTTGGGATGACCACCTACGATGGGCTGTACGACACAACAAAAGATGAGTGAGAGAAAGCAGGAGCAGCGCGCATGGCAGGTACAAGGGGGAGAATGTTGACGATTTGCCCCTCTGCATGCCCTAGTGCGGCGCCGAGAGGCGCTAACGAGCTGCCAGAGAGAGGAAATCCCTCACAGTTGGATCCGGCGACTCAAGTATTGCTCTGATCCCAAAATGGAGGATTGCCCCTAAAAGTTGACAAGTTGGTGAGTCCGGTGGAAGTTGCTTCACCAGAATCTGACAAGTAGGAGATATGGGCTTCCAAAGTTGGGGTGTGAGCGGCGGCTCCGGGAGTCAGCCGCAGTTCGACTGCCGGTGAACAATCGACCACACTGAGTAACAAATATCCATTTGGGGATTTTGCTCCGGATGACTGCCAAGGCGTCCGGTGGATGATTCGACGGATTTCAATAGTGCAGTTTGTCTTTGAGGGACTTGGCCAAAATCCTGGCTCGGAGTCCAAAACTCAGGAGTACAGTTAATTACTCGGCGACTTGGTCAATACTCTGACTGCAGGTTTGCAAACAGGTTTCGAACCACATGAATCCCCATCACCATACTCCATGATGAACTCATCAAAACAGACCCCAAAGGCGAGAGGCGCACTGCCACTATGTGTAGGGACATTTGCGCCTCTGGAATGGCATTTTGATGGGTCCTTCATGTGTGAGTACGCCTTGGCGGGCGACGTGGTGAGCGCAACTGACTGAGCGGCTAGTTTGGGGTACTGCGCTTTGGCTGACGTAGCAGGAGCCCTCGTGATCCGAATTGGGCACAGTTTGGTGTGTTGAAGAGCTCAGGACTAGCCCTACAAGTGTTAGATCATATCCATGCTCAAAACTACTCCAAAATGACACCATTCCCTTCACAAAACTGATTTCTCACATTTTTCTTCTACTCCCATAAACATGGCGTGAGGCTACGAGAAAGCTCACGCTTGGTCTCAGAACCCACAATCCAACCAAAAAAAAAGAGGAAGCCGTGAAAACTGAGTGCATACCCTTCAGGGCTCGTCGGAACTGACCTCCACCCAGGGATCATTTTCTCATATCTACAGCCTGAGCCAGTAGCAGTTCATCTGTGCCCACCGATGTTGCAGCCTAAAGCACTGTTGTAGTGCCAACCCTGTAGCCTTGCCCTTGGGGGTGGCCCCCAAGATACAGAGTGCCCATCTACCATGGTCCTCCTTCCGGGCCTTACTCTAATCTTGCTTGGGCTCTCCCATCCACCCCTTTTGACGCCCATCCTCTGGTGTTGTTTTCACCCTGACCCGCCTAAGGATGCCCATTAGCTAGACGCTACCCTCTTTGATGCCAACCATCCGTCATCTCCGTGATTAGGGAGGTGAGAGTGAATGTTCGGGATCAGAGTCACTTGCGTGTGTAGTTGATGGGGTGTTGTGTGGTCCTACGTCTGGTCATGTACAGGGGTGTCTTCCTATTCATGCCTCGTGGATTGTGGAGTTGCAGTCCGTTTGCTTGCCTTGTTTTCTTGCCACATGTAGTCAGCTTCTTCCGTAGCATGCTGCCATTGTCGCGGTCAGTTGTGACCCTACCACTGTTCACGTGTCGGGTGGCTTTTGGATTTTTAACTCCGGAGCCACCCACCACATGACTTCGTCACGCTCCTCGTTTTTCTTGCTTGGTCCTGTTGGCTCTGTTATCTTTGCTCGCACTAGCTCCGGCTAATTTCTTCCATCTCAAGGTGTTGGGTCGTCTGCTTTGTCGGACCCGGAGGGAAACTGTTCTTACCCAATGTGCTATACGTTATCTCCCTTGAGTTGAGTCTGCTTTATTTCATGACACTCGATGACCAGGGCATGGACTTCTCCTCTAGCTACGGCATTGTCTCTGTTTCTCATTGCACTTGTGGCCGCACCTTGCTACACAATACGTGTTACGATCGCTTCTTTCATGTTCCCTCCTTTGCACCTGCACGTACCACCTATACGCATGTGCACGTTGCTCACCCTCTTTCCCATGCACCCACGTAGCTGCTGCATCACCACATGTGCCACATTCATACTCCTGCCATTGACAGCCTACTTTGTGTGCTTCCTACAAATGGCCTTGGTGTTGCCACTTTTCCCGCTCCTTGTCTTGTTGACCGCCTTGACCGTGCTCAAGGAAAAATTCATCGATCCCCATTCTTCCCGTCTGAGTCTCACACCTCCCAACCCCTTGACCTTCTACACGTTGATATCATGGGACCCCTTCCTCACGAGGATTTGAAGGGGGTTGGTCACTATGTGCTCTGTCTTACTGATGACTTCTCACGCATGCGATGTGTCTTTGCTCTCAAGGAAAAGAGTGATGTCTAATCCACCCTTGAGTCCTAGTCTTTCCAAGCTGCACTGTCTTGTGGTCGTCGTCTTCATTTCTTTTGTTGGGACCGTGGCGGGGGGTTCATGGGACCCACTTCATGTTTCATTACACATCACAATGTGTGTATGGAGCCCACTGCTCCCTATACACCTCAACAAAACAGTGTCTCTGAACGCTGGAATAGGACTCTCATTGACGGTGTTCACACTCTCCTCAGTGCTTCCAACCTCCCTCCTCTCTCCTTGTTTGAGGCTATGTCTTATATGACCTTGGTCTGGAACCGTGTACCCAATGGTCCTCGTCCTGTCACCTCATTTTAGTACTGGTTTGGACGTCATGTTGACCTGCATCTTGCTTGTGTCTGAGGCTATGTCACTGGTTTCTGGCTCCTCGAGGACCTTCAGGATTGGAAACTCAGTCCTCGTGCGTGCTTTTGTACCTTCCTTGATGTCTCTCCCATGTCCAAATTGTGGCGCTTATGGGATCTTGAGCCTTCACACGTTGTTGAGTCCCACGATGCTCTTCTTTGAGGATGTCTTTCCTCGTGACTTCTCTCATTTTTCTTTGTCCTCCTCTCTGTCCTTGCTTCATTGGCTTGCAAAGGTGGATCAGTGTCCGCCTCTGGTCTGACCCCTGTGAGACCAGGGACCTCTCCTTTTGCTGATGTGTTCCCTTTGCCCTCTGGTCCTTCTTCTTCTCCCTCTTCTCCCGTCACTTTGCCATCTGGTGCTCTTTGGATCCCACCACCCAATTCTCCAATTGTGACTTCCCCATAGTCATCACCGGCTCCTTCTCCTTCTGTTTCCTCCGTGTCCACGCTAGCGTCCCCCAGTGCTTCAGCACAATCTCCTGTTGATGTCTCTACACATTCACCCTCACGTGGCACTCCTAACTCACTTTTGACGCTTGCCGTGCAGACCTCAGTACAATTTGGTGTGACAGTTGCCCCTCCCGTCTCTCATGACCCTCCAGTCAGGCTAGAGCCATACACATGCGGAGGGCGACTTCGCTCACTCCGACCGCACTCTACTACTCAGTCCTCCCAGTCCTCCCAGCGTTGCACAAGCTCCATTGCATCTTCTGTTGCAGCCGGCTCTTCTGCATGACCCACTTGTGTGGATGCGCTCGAACTGGCTGTCGGCGTTGTCCACCATAAGTCGGCTGTGGGCTATACACTCGTTGCTCACGAGTTCCACAGTGCCCTTGAGGCCTCTGCCGCAGGCTACGTCACCACCTTTTTTGCGGCGCGTGTACTGCCTTCACATCCCCCTAAACCTACCACGATCGGCCACGCTCGTGAGGTGATTGATCCTGACCTCTGGAGAAAAGCCATGCAGAAGGAGCTTACCGCCCTCAAGGAGCATGGGTTCTTCGAACTTGATGATCTCCTATCAGGTAACAAGGCCGTTTCGGTTCATTGGGTTCTCAGGCAGAAGCTGAAGCCTGACCACAAGGTCAACAGGTACGAAGCTAGGCTCACTACCAATGGATTCTCTCAGGTTCCAGACATTGACTTTGATAAGATGTTTTCCCCAGTTGGACGGTACTCCACCACATGTACTCTCTTGAGCGTAGTCGCCCAACATGACGTGGAGCTCAAGCATATGGAAATTGACAATGCATTCTTAAACGAACCACTGGATGAGGATATCTGCATGGTACAACCTCCCGATTTCATTGATGGTATAAAAAGGTCTAGCGGCTGCGTAAGGTCCTCTACAAGCTCA
This sequence comes from Penium margaritaceum, assembly GCA_023375785.1. NCBI lineage: Eukaryota > Viridiplantae > Streptophyta > Zygnematophyceae > Desmidiales > Peniaceae > Penium > Penium margaritaceum. The sequence goes on from SZWC01002701.1 coordinate 6,444, forward strand.
AGTAGGCGACCCGCTATTGGAACACGGAGATTTCCTCCACTCTCGAGAGAGGTGGCTACCGCCATAGCACCGTCCACCCAGCACTCTTTCTGAGTGCACACTGGGGGCCCCTTGTGGTCGTTCTGGTCTATGTCGACGGCCTCCTCATCGCTTCCCCCTGTCTTGCTCTTATACAGTTAGTGAATTCCCTTCTGTAGTCCACATACAAGATCAAGGACATGGAACCAGCTTGAGTGATCTGTAGCATGGAGCTTAAGTGTGACCGTCAGCGTCGCACGTGAACCAAGTTGCCTGCATACGCACCCTGGGAGAGCATTTTGCCTTCGTATTGACTGAAACCCCCACTACGTCAATGCTGATGACTCCAGCAGGTCAGCGTTTGCTGAAGTCACCCAATTCATCCTTGTTGGGAGAGCTCGTTGACGTCACCGACTACCTCTATGTGTTCGGGTCCTTAGTGTACCTCGCCACTACCACCCAAGCAGATTTTGCCTTCTCGGTCAACTTCCTCGCTCAGTTGTCCCAGCAGCCTCGCAAGAGACACCTCAAGGCCACGGTGCATGTCCTTTGCTATGCGTTGTCCATGGCACGTATAGGGTTGCACTACAGAGCACAGCCCTCTGTGGTCGTTGTCGGATACATTGACAGTGACTTGGCTCATGACACAGACGCCCGCAGCCGCACTGGCTACATCTTTCTTGTCGGTGGGGCTAAGTGGAAAACAGGAATTTGTTGCACACTGTTCCAGTGACGCAGAGTACGTGGCACTTGGAGCACGTTCATGTGAAAGTGTATGGCTGCCCTACTTGTTGTAGCAACTTTGTGTGCCCATTCATAGCATCACACTATGTTGCAACAATCAAAGCACCAAGGCAATCGGTGAACATGATGGCATGCATCACTCACGCACTAAGCACATTAACATTGGGCATCACCTTGTACGTGAGCATATTGTTGCCACGGAAGTTCAGATTGCCTGGGTCGACACTCACCAGCAGCGCGTAGACTTCCTCACCAAAGCTCTTAGTAGTAGAATATTAAAGGCTGTTGTGCATGCTCTTGGCCTTCTACATGCACGTGATACACCTGGTAGATGTACATATCCCTTGTCAGTCACTATCCTTGGTGTGGCTGTGTGTTGTCTGATTCTCACTGGTGTGTGGGGTGGTCTTATGTGGGTCATGGGGGAGTGCTGGCTGTGACTGTAAGGCACGCAAGTGACCTCTTGACTCCGTCCATAAACACACACCATCGCTCTAGGTGACAAAAGTGACATGAAGCTTAAGGCGCACACTTGGTGGACCATGCATCACTGGCGCCTTAGCCGGGTGCAAGATTGGCACGAGCTTCGCCATGCCCAGCAGTGCCTCAAAGCAGAATTGCTGGTTCTAGCATGGTGTTATTACCATTTGCTAAGCTAACATTGGAGAGTCACACACAGGGAGACAGCATCCACATACGCTCATGGTCTTTATGGTTCTCTTTCTCAAAAAACCGTGTGATGGCAGTTCCAATGTGGCCTGACAGATCTTCACTGTGTTGACGACTAATTTTGTGCTGGTTCTAAGTCTAAGCGTGAGCTTTCTGGTTGCCTCACGCTATGTTTGTTGGAGTTGGAATGAATTGTGAGACAGTCACTTTTGTGAAGAGAATGAAAGGATTTTGCGTTAATCTTTGGACATCTACATAAATTGACCAGTTACACGGCTCCTCTCAAGCTCTCCAACACACCAAACTGTGTGCGATTCGGTTAACCGTAGCTCCCGCTACGTCCGCCAAAGAGTGGCACACAAATCTAGCCACTCAGTTAGCGACACGCATGGTGCCCACCCACAAAGGCGCCCTCATACATCAAGGACCCATCAAAACATCTTTCCAGAGGCACCCATGTCCCTACACATAGTGGCGATGTCCCCTGTGCTTTCAAGGTGCGATTTGACGAGCTATCATCAATTTTAGTGATGGGGATTGATGTGGTTTGAAACCTGTCTGCGGACTTGCAGTCAAAATTTTGACAAATTCCTCGACTAACAAACTGTACTAATGAGTTTTCAACTCTGCACTACTCAAATCCGGTGAATCATTCACCGGAACAACTCTGTGACCTCCAAGGCAAAAACACCAGATGTGTTTTTGTTACTTGTTCCGATGAGTTTTTCACTCAAGGTCGAACCGCAGCCGACTCCCTGAGCCGCCGCACACACCACAGCTTCGGAAGCTCATAGCTCCCTCGTTACTTGTTCGATTCCGGTAAAACAACTTTGACTGGATTTAGCAACTTGTGAACTTTTGGGAACTCTAATCTAATCTGGATTGGGAGTACTCCTCAGGCAGTTAGAGTGATTTGCGAGGATTTTTCCCCCTCTAGCAACTTGTCAACGCCTCCCCTCATTGCCTCCGGCATGCTAAAGGGAAAAAATACAACATTCCCCCTTTCGCTTTCACTCATCTTCTGCTGTGCCCACCCACCCTTTTGAGCTGGTCATCCTGAGTCCGGCCACGCTCATCACGTGGAGATCCAGTGGTTGCACTTTAGTCAAGCAATCCGCAAGCATGTAGCACGTGTGATTCTGCTACAGCACAACGTATCCCTTCTCCACCATGTCATGTGCGTAATGGTAATACAGGTCAATGTGCTCTTTCCTTCTATGTTGTGTCGAGTTTTTGGTCAGCAAGATAGCATCGGTGTTGTCCTCCTGCACCATAGTTGGCCTTTGCTACGCCACACCCAGCTCCCCCAGCAACCTGTGAAGCCACACCGCCTCCTCGACCGCTTCGGCCAAAGCAATGTACTCCGAATCTACTCTGGAGGTGGCGACATAGTCTTGGTTTAAGCTATACCATGAGACAACTGCACCAGCAAGGAAGAACACGTAACTGGATGTGGACTTTTGCTTGTCCACATCGCTAACATAGTCTGTATCCGTTTAGCAGACCAGACGCAAGGGGTCCGCCCGTCCCTTGCCGTCGAACCTCAAGCGCGCATGCCGCGTCGCTTGCACGTAGCGGAGGATTCGCTTGACCGCCTTCCAGTTTAGTGGCCATGGATCCGCCACATACCTGCTCACTTGGCCCACAGCGTAGGCAAAGTATGGTCCAATCGCCACAATGGCGTATAAGAGACTGCGCTCCACCGATTGGTAGGGCAGCCTTGCCATATCATCTTGCTCTTCTTTTATTTGCAGCGCTATTGCCGCACTCAGTTCGTGGAGACCGGACTGCCAACTGGTTTGCATTCCTCCACGTCGTACCGCTTCAACACCTTGGCTGCGTAAATGTCTACCCTAGCTCAAACATGTGCACCCTCTGGTTCTGCATGATACTCATCCCGAAGTAGTACTCCAGCTCCTCCATATCCAACATCTAGTGTATGCTGCTGAGCTGCTCTTTCAGCCGTTGTAGGCCTAGCAGGTCCATCAAGCACAAAATCAGGTTGTCCAAGTAGAGTGCAACGATCAAATAGAGTTGCTTGTCGCAACCCACATACACACTATGATCCGACTCACAGCGCTTGAAGCCAAGTTGTGCCATGACGATGTCCATCCGTCGGTACTATCATCTAAGCGATTGTTTTATCCCATACAAGGACTTCCGTAGCTTGCAAATCTTGCCCTCTATCACCTCCACCACCTCCGGCACTTGCATGTACATCTCTTTGTCTATGATGCCGTTGAGGAAGGTCCTATCTACATCCATTTGATGGAGCTCCATGTCCTTTGCCGTTGCAACCGGAAGCATTGCCCAAATGCTTGTGAACTTAGGCGACGGGAGCCAACGTCTCATCGTAGTACTCTCCTTTACGATGTGCGTAACCCTTTGCCACAAGCCACGCCTTGTACTTGTAACCCACACCTTCCTTTGTGAAATTGGTCTTGAAGACCCACTTTGACCCAATAACCTTGGCATCTTTCGGCCTGTCAACCAGCTCCCATGTGTCATTTTTTGTGATGGACTCCAGCTCACATTTGGTGGCTACATCCCACTGATCCCCTCTAGACTGTGCAAGCCCCTCTTGTAGAGTTTTTGGCTCCATTGATGCAGCCACCAGGCACTGCATCATGCCAATCCATCAACCGGTGCTTGCGTCAAAGCGTTGTTCCGCTTTCCACTGCCTCCTGCTGCGTCGCATCAATTTTTGTGGTGCCTCATTGATCTACTACAATCCCTCTGGCCGTGTACACTCCAGTGATTCATCGACCGAATGGCTCCCTGAGGATCCATCCCGCTCTGACAAAACATCATTTAGACGGGCGGCACGTCCAGTACATTTTCCATCAACGCTCGATGCGTACTCCGCCGAGAGTTTGCGCCTTAGAACCCTGGGTGCCTCATCCGCCGGATCCTTTGGATGGATCTCCTCATCAGCTTCATCGTCATCGAAGTCCTCCGTGTTGGCTCCCACCGCTGGTGCATCGTCATACTTGAATGCTGCATCCTCAACTTCGGCGTCCATCGGCTCCTTCTTGTAGTCAAGGAGCTTGAACCACTCCTCCGTCTTTGAAGAGTCCACCACACCCACATCGTTGATGTTGATGTAACTCTGCTGCTCGTCGAAATTGATGTCTCGGCTGCGGATTACCTCCTCCTTGCGCATGTCGTAGAGCCTGTACTTCCTCTCTGTGCTCTCATAGCAAAGGAAGAGATATGGCTTTGCATGCGGCTCCAACTTGCTGTCAGGCCGCTGTGGAGCCTGCACCATTGCATGCACTGTACACCCAAACACTTTCAGGTGCGCTACACTTGGCTTGCAACCATTCCAAACCTCTTGCAGCATCTTCCAGCCAGCCTTCCCCTTCAGCACCATTGTAGGAGTGAGGTTGATGGTGTAGCTTTCCATAAGCACAGATTCCGCTCAAAAGCTTCACGGCAATTCCGCACCCACCAACATGGTCCGCACCATGTTCAGCAGCGTCTGGCTCGCCCGCTCTGCCACGCCATTAGTTTGAGGCAAATACAGTGTTATTTGTTCCCATTTTATGTCCGCTCCTTCAGCCGCCCGCTACGGCCCATGTACTCTCCGTCATTATCGCTCCGTAGCGCTCTAACCGTCTGGTCAGTCTTGCTCTCCACCGCAGTGACATACTCCTTTAGCCAGTCCCGAACCTCGCATTTCCGCTTCATGAAATATTCGTAGAGTTTTTCGTTGTATTCATCAATGAAGGTAACAAAGTAATGCGCGCCGCTCTTTGACGCCTTCTTGAATGGTCCTCAAACATCGCTCTGCACGACCTCCAGCATGTTTGCAACACGATTCACGTTCTCGTTCAACGGTTTGCGCCGCTCCTTGCCCAAAATGCAAGGCTCACACGTATTGTGTTTTGTTCCATCTGTCGTCTCTTCCGCACCGTCGATGACGAGAGCATGGACCAGCTCACGCTTTGCCATCTCCTTCATGACTCCAGGTGAGGAAAGCCCTAGTCGTCGGTACCAGAGCTCAAGATCAGCTCCCCCTCCTTTGGCCAGGTTGACGGTGCGTTCCTGCAAGTCTACTGAGTTTGTCCCCGAAGGGATCACCTTGTTCTCCACAATGTAGAGGCCTCCCTTGCACTTAGCCTTCAGCATGGACCCGCCGCCATTGTCCTCTTGCATGACTACCTCCTATCTCTTGAAGAGCACGTCATATCCCATGTCCGTCAAGCAGCTGACACTTAGAATGTTAGCCAAACCAGGTACGTGGTACACAACCTTGATTATGCACTGCACTCGCTTCCCACGAACCACCACCTCCACGTCCACGTCTCCTTGGCCCGCCACCGGCTTGACCTCGTTCTTTGCGACCACCATGGATTCGCTGGACTTGGTCTAGTTGGTGAACTCGACCTTCTCGACCTGGATGTGCTCCTCTGCTTTGGAGTCAAGGCATCGCCGGTTAACCTTCTTGAGGTAGTGCTTTTGAGTGTCGTTGAGAAGCGCCTTCTTCCTTTTGGCGTCCTTTCCACCAGCCTTTGCCTCCTCAGTGCACTCACGAGCCCAATGGCCCTCCTTGCCGCAGTTGCGGCACGCACCCTTCTTGGTGCCCTCCTTGCCACCGCCATGTTTGCAACCTCCCTTGTCCCCACTTCTGCGTGACTTGGTGAAGTGGGCCGATGAGGAAGACGAGGTCTTCTCGTAGCTCCGTCGCTACGCCTCATTGCAGATGTACTCTATGACTACGCGATAGGTGAGCTTGTCCTCTGTCCATCCTCCCAAAAAGGTCATGAGAGTGCTCAAACTGTTAGGAAGGGCCATAAGGAGGGCCATCGCCAGTAGCTACTTGTCGATCTTCCATCCCACGTCATTGCTCTGTGAGGTGAGCGACTCAATCTGCTACATGGTGGTGATGACATCATCTCCCTCCTCAACTTTCATCATAAGGAGTCGCTTCATTGCAGAGATTTTGTTCGCCAACGACTTGGATTGATGGATGACACAGAGTTCTTGCCAAGCTTTGGCTGCCGACGTGCAACCCTGAAAGTAGCCTCATTGCGGCTCAGCCTTACTCGACACCAGCAGCATGAGCGCCTCCGTGTTCTTCTTTGCAAAGGCTTCCTTCTGTGCTTCCGTCACTGTCGCTTCATCGAGGGCTTCCGTTCCCTTCATGACCTGCAGCAGCCCCTTATGCACGAGGTGGATCGCAAAGTTCCACCACCATAGCCCAAAGCCACGGCCACGTGCATACTTCTAGATGGGTTGCGTCTCCTTATCATGTGGAGAGCGGTCAAGGTTGTGGGCCCATAACCCTTTGTCAGAAAACTGTGTGGTGGCAGTTCCAACGTGGCGTGCGATATATTCAATGTGTTCACGGCTACTTTTGTGCAGGTTTTGATTCTAAGTGTTGGTTTTTGCGCATCTCTCATTGTGCTCTGTTGTTTCCTCCCGGCTTGTGTATATCGGCGTGCAGATGACTGACGGTGAGACTCGACGTTGATGGAGTGTCGTCCGGTGGAGCCGACGCACGCTGAGGTCTTCTCGCAGTTCGCTGGAGCCTCCTCTCTCCGGTAACGTGCTCAGCTCCATCGGCAGGCCTCCTCGGCGGTCGTGCTGCCGGCGGTCACTGCCACCGCAGTTGCTGTCTGCATGCGTCCAGCGCGTCCCATCGCGTCTGCATCGTCATGCTCTGCCTAGGATGCTTGTTGCATGTTGCATGGCCCTGTTCGGCATCATGGACCATCGTAGGCACTCCCTGGGTTCGGGCAGCCATAACTCCTCGTTACTATTTTTCTAGCTGTTTCTGACCGCACGACTGCGTTTGCAGCGTCGGTATTATGGTATGGTCCAGTTTTCAGGCAAAACGGACGACGCCCGGGTTTTGGGCTGTCGGCCGTCTGGCAGGCCTCACCGAGAAAACCTGCCAGCCTGAAATTAGTTATTTTCTGATTGGCTGATGAACTGAGTAACAAGCTCTACAGAGCTGGGGGGGGGGCTAGAACTTGGAGTGGCCCCCCATTGCTGTTCATTCTTCATTCCTAATCAGTCACTTACAGTTTTCAGCTGCTTTCTGGCGCTAACACTGGCGCGCGCATTTCTGAGTAATAAACCCAGAGCTTCCAGACTTCGACTCTAGAGCAGCAGACTGTAACAGCAGCCCTTGGCGGGCAGGCGGCTCCTAAATTGCCGCAAGCCACTTTTTCGGCCCTAGCCAACCCGGACAAGCCGGCCTGCCCTTGCTCGCCTTGCCGGACAAGCCGACAGAAGCCCAGTAAACAGCCTTTGCTATTATATCGCTGATTCCTATTCATATAGGGAATTTCTATCTTTCATTCACAAATTCTTCTTTATTTATGTTGTTAACTATTAGTTTTGTGCAGCAATGGCTACAGCATAACCTCCATTTACCGAATTATGAATAAAACCCTGGAGCCTTCCCCGCTTCGCGGCCTTAGGCGCCCCTTGGGACAAGATACGAGTTTTCGGGCCGCAACGCCAAAGTTTGCTCACTTTCATTATGTTTTATCTATGGGTGCAGTTTTTGCATTATTTGCTGGTTTTTATTATTGGATAGGGAAATTTTCTGGACTTCAATACCCAGAAACTTTAGGGCAAATTCATTTTTGGATGACTTTTATTGGTGTGAATTTGACTTTTTTCCCGATGCACTTTTTAGGCCTATCTGGTATGCCTCGTCGTATTCCAGACTATCCAGATGCTTTTGCTGGCTGGAACGCTATAAGTAGTTATGGTTCTTATGTCTCTGTGGTGGGCATTCTTGTCTTTTTTGCTGTTGTGTATTTCACATTGACAAGCAATAACAAGTGTCCTTCAAGTCCTTGGACTACAGAAGAAGAAGCTACTACATTAGAGTGGATGGTGCAAAGTCCTCCGGCCTTTCATACTTTTGAAGAACTACCGGCTATAAAAGAAACAGTTTAAGAACATCGGGCGCTCTGCGCCCGATCAACTTTTCGATAAATCCGCTGCCGCTAAAGCTTGCCCGCGGCTGTCGCCGCCTAGCCCCGCAGCGGCCGAAGGCCGCCAGCCGCTTCGCTGCCTTGTAGCCCGGACAAGCCGGCCTAACGGCTATGAGCCGCAAGCGGCCTTCGGCCCGCCGGCACAAGTGGCATTTCATTTGGTGGACTAAATTTAGTTCCGTTGGCGTGTAGTCGATTTGTCGTCAGATTTGGTCTTTCTTGAGAGTAATTTAAAGATCGTGTTGGTTGAGTTGAAATACAATCTAAATGAAATGCGATGACAAGAGGTTGCGCGAAGCGGGGCCGAAGGCCGCCTTGGGAGGGGCGCAATCAAAAATAGCCGCAGCATAGGCGCCCGCTCGTTTCACGAACAAGCCGTCTAATGTCTTGCTCGTAAAGCGGTTGCTAAAGCAAGGCGCGAAGCGGGCAACCCAGAAAAGCGGCCTGCAAGCAGCGCAGCCAGCGGACATAAAATTAAATTTATTTATACATGAACAAACTTCTAGAGTTAATCAGACAAAGACAAAATTATTTTTTTATACTCGGTCTAATACTGTACCCATTTTCCGGTTTAATTCATTACTTCAGACAAATTTTAGGTAACGATGCAATGTACGGTGTTAATTTGGTTTTTCTTGTTGTTAATTTAATATTATTTTGTCTCATTCTTTTTTCATCTAACTTCTTAGAATTGCTAGTGAATTTATTAAATTCCGCCTTAAGAACAACATTATGCCAGTTTTTCCTTTTTGCTTGCTTGACCTTCGAGCAAGTTCAGCGTCTTGGTGTTATTTGCGCCTTTCTAATAGGTATTGATTTAGCAATGGTTTTTATTGGCGCTTTTACTAGTGAAAATATTCTTTGGAGTTTTGTATGCCGTGTCATTTTCATAATTTTCATATTGTATGTGCGCTTTCGAAAATCCATTCTTAATACTACCCAACTCGACAGGGTAGGGATACCTAGAACTAATGAAGTGACTTGGTCGCAAATAATTGACAATCTTCACTTACTAATCGACTCAAAATTTCATCAGACTAAATTGCATAGTAGTCCAACGCGTGTTTTTATCAATAAAATTCCAGCAGCGGCAAAGTTCCCATTTTTATCTGCAAAGAGTGCGGCTTCGGCAAAAAGAAGTATGCATACATCTCCGGGCGCGGGCCCCGGCGGATCGGCTTTTAGAGGATTTTTCAAACAATTATATGAATTGGCGTTTACAGCGCCGACAACTGCCATGGGTCTTGCAACCGCGGCTAGTGGAGCTGCGGGGGCAGCGCTTGTTGTTTATCAAGCTGAAAGGCAACTCCAGCAAAATGAGAGGCACCATCAAGCTAATCTGGCACTTAAACATCGTGAGTTGGATATTCAAGAAAGAACTAAACTTNCAGACTCAGCGCCAGCGGCAGACAGTCACTTCCGTCCTTGGCCCCGCTCCGGGTGCCGGCCGCAGGCAGAAGGACTTTGAGACGCCGCCGCCGCCGCTTCAGGCCGGCGAGCAGTTCCAGAGCTGGGAGCTCAGCTTCCGGATCTGGGCGCAGGGTGAGGGCCTGTGGGCATACTACACCCTCCCTTACGACTCCACCCAGGCCGACCAGTTGTATGACGCTGGTTGCGCCGTCCGTGCCCTTGTCCCAGTCGCCCCTCCAGCTTCCCGCCTGGCCTTAGAGCCTTTCCTCGGCGACGTCACGGCTGATGACATTCCAGACCCTGCAGCCGCCTGGCACGTCCTCACCAGGCCCCATCGCCTGTCCAGCGATGCTGAGATCAGCCGTCTGCTCCGGGAGTTCAACTCTCTACACATGGGGGAGACCGAGACAATCACTGCCTACTGGCAGCGGGCGTAGGACATCCTTCGCCGTCTTGGCACATCTGCTCTGCCCCCTTTGTCCGCGCTCCTCACCATCAAGCGCGGCGCCACTAGGGACTACGCAGACGTCTTCGTACACTACCCCCAGGACGTCCTCTCCACCATGGCGACCCAGGACACCCTCATGCCCTGGGCATACGAGCTCTTCCTCCGCATTGAGGAAGCTCGCCAGGAGTCCCAGCTCCATCGCACGGAGGCGCTCGCATCCCCTACTGTCGCCTCCCCTGCCGTTGCCTCCGTGGCCGTCGCCTCCCCCGCCGCAGCTACCTCATCGTCGTCAAGAAAGAAAAAGAAGAGCCAAAACAAGAAAGGGAAGGATCAGCCGCAGCAGCAGCAGCAGCAGTCGTCGACCTGGTCCAGCGGTGGTGGCTCGGTCTGCCACAACTGTGGTCAGCCCGGGCACGGGTGGTACACGTGCCCTCTCCCGATGGACGAGGCGCGCGTCATCGCTACCATGCGGCGCCAGCGGGAGCGCCGCCTCGCCTCTGCCGCCGTCGCCGCTGCTGGCCCTTCCACTTTGACCTCGTCCAGCGGCTGTGCCACTCCAGCAGCTCCGCCTGTCTCGCAGACACCCGCGCCGCAGCAGTACTACCCACAGCCGTCGGCGCCTCCGCTCCCTTCACCGGCACAGTCCTCCTACTACCCGGGCTCCGGCACCGTCACTCCTCACTCCGTCTACACTCCCGCGCCGTCCTCCCGTGAGCGTCGGCTGGAGCAGTTCATCGCACTCCAGCTTGGCCTGCCTCGCCCTCCTTCCTAGGGAAGTACGAGTTGCGTCACCTCCTGTGCTCCCGCCCAGCCCTGCATGACTGAGACTGAGCTGCGGTCGTGTCCCGTCTCCTTGTCTGTCTCATCGTCTCCCGTGGTCTTCTCCACCCCCCTCCTTGACGACGTTGCTTGGCTTGATGACTGGCAGTCTCATTTCGCGCCTCCTTCTACCACGTCCGCGTCCCTCGCCTGTTGCAATGTGACTGTTCGCGATCTTGTGACTCCTGTCCAGGACCCTGTTGAGACCTGGATCATTGAATCCGGGGCCACGCATCACATGACGGCCTCTCGTGAGGCCTTCAGTATGCTTGGTCCTGTAGGCGATGTTTCCGGTGTCCGGACGGGTTCCGGACAAGTGTTGCATGTCCGTGGTGTTGGCGTCGTTCGTTTCCGTGGTCCTGCCGGTGACGTCTTTCTGACCGATGTCCTCTGGTATCGAGCTCAGCCTCCTGTCCGTGACTGCCCTCGATCGCATGAGCATGGAAGTTATGCACTCGCGTGGTGTTGGCACTGTGTCGTTGCGTCCGTCTGGTCTTGTCGTCCTGCACGCCACCGCCCGTGGCAACCTGTGGCATGTCCGTCGCCTCTCCTCTTCTCCTCCCGTCTCCTCCCCGTCGGCCGCCACAGGCCATGTGTTTATCACCAGTACGCTTCCTCCTCAGCACACACCCCTCTTGCACCGCCGCCTTTGCCAAGTCCACTCTGCCACCGTAGAGAGCATGCTTCGCACCCAGCCGGCCAAGGGCCTTGACCCGGAGACTTTCCCTCTCCCGTGCCCCACTGAGTGCATTGACTGCGCTCAGGGGAAGATGCACCGGTCCNCGGCCGCCACAGGCCATGTGTTTATCACCAGTACGCTTCCTCCTCAGCACACACCCCTCTTGCACCGCCGCCTTTGCCAAGTCCACTCTGCCACCGTAGAGAGCATGCTTCGCACCCAGCCGGCCAAGGGCCTTGACCCGGAGACTTTCCCTCTCCCGTGCCCCACTGAGTGCATTGACTGCGCTCAGGGGAAGATGCACCGGTCCTCGTACCCCTTGTCTTCCTCCCGTGCATCTGCCCCTCTTGACCTTTTCCACTCGGACGTCATGGGTCCTCTCCCCACCGAGTCCGTCGGCGAGCGTGGCCGCTATGTCCTCACCCTTACGGACGACTATTCTCGTTACCGCTGGGTCTTCTGCCTCCGACAGAAGAGCGATGTCGCCCGAGCCATTCAGGACTGGCTTGTCCTCGCGGAGCGTGAGTGTGGCCGCTCTCTTCGCCGCTTTCGCTCCGATCGCGGTGGAGAGTACATGGGTGAGGCCACGACCTTCCTCGCCTCCCGCGGGATCCACCATGAGACATCTGCGCCATACACGCCCGCCCAGAACGGCGTCTCGGAGCGGTGGAACCGCACCATGGCCGATGCCGTCCGCACCATGCGGGTCGAGTCCGGTCTCTCCGATGGCTTCTGCTTTGAAGCCATGGCCTACATGACCTGTGTCTGGAACCGGATCCCCCATGGTCCTCTTCCACGCCAATCCACGCCCTACCAGCACTGGTGCGGTCGGCGCGCTGACCTACGCCCGGCTCGCGTCTGGGGCTCCGTGGCCATTGTGTGGCTGCCCGCCCCACAGCAGGACGGCAAGCTCGCGCCCCGCGGACGCCCCTGCACCTTTCTCGGTGTGTCCCGTTAGTCCAAGGCCTGGCGCTTCTGGGACCCATCCCGCCATTGCATCGTCGAGTCCCGCGATACCCTCTTCTTCGAGGATCTGTTTCCCCGCGACCTCATCCGCTCCGGCGCGTCCGTGTCCCTCCCGTCGCATGGGGGAGTGAGTCCGTCCTCCGTCCTGTCGCTTCCGGGTGACACATCACTCCGTCCCTCTGAGCCGGTAGCCCCTGTCGCGTCCACTGGCCCCTTCGCCCCAGCTGCCCCCGTAGCGTCCGCTGGCCCCTCCGGGCCAGCAGCGCCTGTCATGTCCGCTGGCCCCTCCGGACCAGCAGCCCCAGTCGCGCCCGTCGGCCCCTCCGGGCCGGCCGAGCCGGCGCCTGCTGTGTCCGCTGGCCAGTGTTGCTCTCGTTGTTCGTTGTAGGAGCCCTACAACGACAACGTAGCAACGTTCTACAACGTTGTTGCTACGTTGTGTTGTAGGGCTAATGGTGACCCCGGGTTGCCGAAAACGGGCATTTTGCCACACACACCCTTAACACTTCGGAAAAGGGGAAAAACACAAGGACCGAAAAATCGACCCCGGAGCCGACTCACTCACTCTCGGTACCAAAATCGTTAGATAT